>JANAVB010001117.1:37500-60861 GCA_029216955.1 Iris pallida
GTCTAAGCCCAAAGAACAAGGTGAGCCTAGTAAGGTTTCTATGATTACTAATCTAGTTGCCATGATAGCACATGGTGCAACTGTGGGGGCTGACTTGGACTGGTGGATAGACACTGGTGCGACCTGGCATGTCTGTTCAGACAAAGACTGGTTCGTCTCTTATGAGCCAACTTCAGAGAAGGTCATAATGGCAAACCAGGCACAAGCTGAAGTACTGGGGATCGGAACGGTGGAGCTGAAACTCACATCGGGGAACACTCTGACGCTTCAAGGTATGAAGTAAGAACCTGATCTCTGGAAGTCTGCTCTGCAACGCAGGTTTGAGGATGGACATCAATGCTGGCTAGTTGGTGATGTCCAAGAAGGGTACATTCTTCGGAAAAGCTTTCTAAACTGAAGGAATGTACAAGATTCAGCTTGTTGTAACCCAGCATGATAATATAAATGTAATCACTTTTTCTGATTATTCTCTTGAGTTGTGGCATAATAGGCTAGGACATGTTAATTGTAAAAGGATTAACAGAATGTCTAGTCTAGGACTTATCTCCAAGTGTGGGGGTAAGGTAGAGAAATGCGAAGTATGTGCTCAGACGAAGATCACAAGGAAACCCTTTCACAGGGTCCATCGAAGCACAGATCTTCTGGAGTTGGTTCACTCAGATATCTATGACTTCAAACAATTCTCTACAAAGGCCGAGATGAAGTATTTTATTACTTTCATCGATGACTTCTCAAAGTATGCTTTCGTCTACTTGTTCAAGTATAAAGACGAAGCATTCGAGAAGTTCAAGGAGTTCAGGGCTGAGGCTGAGCGGCAAACTGGACAACAACTCAAGAGGTTAAGGAGTGATCGAGGCGGGGAGTATCGGTCTCATGAATTCTTATCATTCTGCAAAGAACATGGAATCATCAATGAGACAACGGCTCCGTACTCTCCTCAATCCAACGGAGTAGCAGAACGTTGACAGAGATGATGAACTCCATACTGTTGACTGCGGGTCTTCCAAAGTGCTACTGGGGAGAAGCTGTACTAACGGCAACGTTCATTCTGAACAGAGTGCCATATGCAACTTCCGACATAACTCCTCATGAACTCTGGTTCAAAGTCAGACCTAACTTGAATGTCATTCGAGTATGGGGGTGTCTGGCTTATGTGAAGCTCCCGGATCTGAAGATTCAGAAGCTGGGGATAAGGACTACGAAGACGATCTTCTTGGTGTATGCCGAGAAGAGTGATGCTCGGAGATTCCTTGATATCGAGTCAAACTATATCATCGAATCTCGCGATGCTGAATACTTTGAAGACAGTTTGCAAAAGACAAGAATATTGTTCTCGCGGATCTTTCGAAGAATGATGTGGGTACAAAGCAGACAGAAGTCTTTAATAAACCAGTAGTCTAAGATGAAGCTGTCGTCAAGGAGACACCAGTTGAACCAGAACTCGCTGAGCCGTCAACTAAGCGAACGAGGAGGCCGAAAGACTTCGGAGATGACTTCGTCACCTATCATGTGGAAGCAGATCTGCTTACCTATGATGAGGCGATAAAGACCAGAGATGCTGTATTCTGGAAGGAGGCGATAGACAACGAGATTGACTCAATCACCTCCAACAACACATGGGTATTGGTTGACCTGCCAGAAGGAGCAAGACCCATCGGATGCAAATGGATCTTCAAGAAGAAGATGAAAGCAGATGGAACCATTGACAAGTTCAAGGCCAGGCTAGTGGCCAAGGGATTTGCTCAGAAGCAGGGGATCGACTACTTTGACACTTATGCTCCAGTAGCTCGGATGACAACCATCAGATTGTTAATTGCTCTAGCAACAATACACAAGCTGGTGATACATCAGATGGATGTGAAAACGGCATTCCTTAATGGCGAGCTGACCGAAGAGATCTACATGCAACAACCAGAAGGTTTTGTCGTCAGAGGTCTGGAAGACAAAGTCTGCAAGTTGATGAAGTCTCTGTATGGTTTGAAACAAGCTCCCAAAATGTGGCATGAGAAGTTTGACAAGGTGATAAGGTCAAATGGCTACAGGGTCCGTGAAACAGACAAGTGTGTCTATACGAAGTTTGCTGACGGAAGAGGAGTAATCGTTTGTCTTTACGTGGACGACATGCTAATCCTAGGTACGAATTTAAGCTGCGTCACAGAGACAAAGAAATTCCTCTCGACCAAGTTCAGTATGAAGGACTTGGGGGATGCCGACGTAATCTTGGGGCTTAAGATCATCCGGACAGGCACTGGAATAGCACTGTCACAATCTCATTATATTGAGAAGATGCTCACTCGCTACGGGTATCAAGATCTTCCCATAATTGATACACCGTACCGGAGTGATCAGAAGCTGGAGCCTAATTCGAGGAAAAGCGTCAGGCAGTTGGAGTACGCTAGCGTCATCGGAAGCTTGATGAACGATACTACTGCCACAAGGCCTGACATAGCTTTTATCGTAGGAATGCTGAGTCGGTTCACTAGCAATCCAGGCGTTGAGCACTGGAAAGCTGTGAAGCGTGTTATGAGATATCTCAAGAAAACTCAGACATATGCACTTTTCTACAGCGGAGATCCGTCAGTAGTGGAAGGCTTCAGTGATGCTAGCTGGTGTTCAGATATGGAGAGCGAGTATTCCACAGGTGGATTCATATTCGCTATGGGCGGAGCTGCTATATCGTGGAAGTCGAAGAAGCAGACTATATTATCTCGCTCCTTCATGGAATCTGAATTCTTTGCATTGGATGCTGCTGCAGATGAAGCAGAGTGGCTTCGGGAGCTCATGTATGATCTTCCGGTGGTTGGGGCTCAGATACCGACAATACCGATATACTGTGACAACCAGGCGGCAGCAGCAGTAGCATCAAATAAACTCTTCAACGGGAAGAAGAGAACGTACGGTTGAAGCACAGAGCAGTACACGATCTTATCAAGAGATGTGTTATTGCAGTGATTGATGTTCGGAGTCAGGAGAACCTGGCGGATCCGTTCACCAAGGGCCTCAAGCGCCAGCTGGTCGATAACACAGCTTGTAAAATGGGCTTGAAGGCATTCTGATAGTATGTCTTTGTAATCCTACCGTAAAGTTTTATGCTATTAGTTCAAAGAGAAATCTACTAGGCATCTAACTTTTGGTTCAAAGGAGGATCACTGACTGGGAAACTATCAGGTAACAGTGGGTACTTGTTCTCTGGAACATGAAAGGGATACGGACCCATAACCACTGTTGTCTACTATGTATTTTTTGCGAAAAAAAAAAGATCCTGTGGAAGGTTGGCTTAAACGCCTTAATGAGTTCTCAGGCAGAGTGAATGCCTGGTGTGCTTTACAGGAGGCACAGTAGAGCAGCACTACAAGGAGTGAAACTCCATGCTACAGTGGGGTGACTCCACCATGAGGTTCCCAGGTAGGGGTAATGCCTCGGCTTTGTAAGCCAAGTCATAGCGGCGTAGCACCGCAAATAGGCAGGTAGCCTAATGCTGTATGACGTAATTAAAAAGTTGTAGACAGCACTACAAAGGGGAGGATAGCCCCATGTTACAGTGGCACGACACCACGATGAGGTACCCAGGTAGGGGTAAAGCCTCAGCATTGCAAGCCATGTCGTTGCGGCGTAACACCGCAAGGAAGCCTTAGGCTTCATGCTGGGTAGTTTGGCACTACAAAGAGGCTTGTGGCCTCATGCTACAGTAGTATGACACTACGATGAGGTTCCCAGGTAGGGGTAATGCTTTGACTTCAGGCCATGTCATAGCGGCGTAGCACCGCAAGGAAGCGCAAGGCTTCATGCCATATCTCTTTAATAAAAAACTCACCTATAGTATATGGAAAGAGATATCAGGCCATCTCTTGAGGGTAAACTTGTAGACGCCCAAAATTATATACTGAAACCAGGCTGGCACAGGGCCTTCAATGTGCAGCCAGAAGCACAGTTGATGTCATTATGTGAGTAGGAAGAATTGCAGTTATGGTGCAGAATTCAAGGCTTAGTCCATTCTTGTATTATGCTGTTATTTAACCTATGCGGGAAGATTCAAGTCGTAGCGACATCTCTCCTAATGCATGATGGGCAGTCACTGTGGGGAACGCTCAACCCATATATTGAGATATGTGGGAGATTGTTGGTGTTTTTGCCTTTGGACTAGAAAAGATAGTCCCACATCGGATACACCAAATGGTGAGTATCTCAATATAATGCATTGCTTGTGTTGAGGTGTACAGATGAGGTGTAGTGGGGCACAAGTTTGTGCCATGTGGAAGTATTTCCTAGAAGGAAAAAGGATTAAATCCAACAAGGATGCAAGTTAATTTTTGTTGTGCGGACTCGGACTCGGACACGGACTCCAGGATGTCTCATGCATGCACGGGAGTGTTCGGGGGGTAGGCGTGGACTGGCACACTTCTATGCTGATTGTGGGATGATCTAAAATATCAAACTCTATTTTTGAGTATTGGTATTTTAGTCCCACATCGGATAGGAGAAGAGGTGAAGTCTCAACTCCACTCTATAAATAGAGCCCTTTGGCCTCCTTTGAAAGATGCACCAAGAAGAGAGTTGAGGGAGTCTGTTAAGTCCAGGAAGCCCGTTCAAGTCTCAAATATTGACTTACGAGCGTTCCAGAAGTTCTTCGTGAACTTGCTGGTTCCTGGAAGCTGTTCGTGCTCGTGTGGGGCGAATAAAGCTTTGAGCAACGGTGGTTCATTCACCCCAGCATCTCATTCTCGCCTGCCATCGCTGCTGTTGCCTTTTACAGTAACTTCTTTTTAGAAGCTCTACTGCCGATAATTGCTTGCACAAAGTCTCTTTAGATTTTTTGTGTATTACGTAGAATCTTTTTAGATCCTCGTAATTCAGAATCCTCCAGGATCTCTGTTGCATATCTTCTTTAAGGTACTGCTTTTGAAACATTGTGTGTACAATTGTTTCAGTTTCAGAATTTTCCATCGAAAATTGTGCCTCGGTACTAACAACAGCAACAGTTGATGGTAATCTGGGTACAAAGATGCCTTGATTTAGGCATACCATGTGCCGTATATTCCTTTTCTGCCTTACGCTTGTGTGAAAGCGTCAAGTCCTCCACCTCTGTACGCCAATTATACGCGCAGGGAATATGCACGTGGGTACGATCAGAGAGGGTCTGGTGAGTCGGACTCCTATCATGCTTACAGGAATGCTACTTGCATGAGTCTTTCTCCATGGGATGTACTCCCTGGCTTGCATCACGTACATGAGTGCTCAAGCGACAGAGGGGTTTAATCGGTCGAGCCATCGAAGCACAGGGACTAGTTTGTATAACTTCCCATCGGCTACGCGTGTGACTGTCAACGCAGGCCTTTGGTCGGTCATTGGCATAGTACGTTTATTGCACGAAGCACATACTGTCTTGGATTTCTTTCTACTACCTCCAGCGGGTGCATAGTATTCAGAATCCAATGAGGACTCGCCTGATGGGAAGGCAATTCTGTCGAAGACATATCTTCTCGCTGACAACGCTTGAGGGGTTGAACCTTTGTGCGCTTCCTTCGACGTTATACCCTCGTCAGGCCCGCCATAGGGGCACTGTCTTCCTCGTCATACTTTCCCAAAGTAGGAATCGAGTGAGGTGGCATGGCCGCAGTAGCCGAAATCTTCTCCGGGGCTTCAGCGTTTAGAGAGTTCTGGATCACAGTCCCCTCTGTCGTGCTGCTCGTCACAGTCGCCATGGATACCTAGATACGTCGAGTCTTCTTCAATTTTACGAACTGCTTTGAAGGACTCGACTTCTCTTCAGAAAGGAGATATTCAAAATCTTGTTGGTCAAAACGTACGACCAGCATCTTCTGGGAAGATTCCAGCAAGTTGTCGTCAGATTATGTCACCACCTTCTCGTTGGAGGAGAAGGTCGTTCCAGCAGAGTCGCCATTTTGTTCGACATCGCAAAAGGTTATACGAACTTTTTGTTTATTGAACTTGAAAAAAGGGTACAATCGATTCCTATACGAGAAAACCTAAGTACAAGAATTCTGAAAAAGCGTGACGGTGAAAATCGAGCACTGCAGCGCTGCAGCGGCTACTTTACTCCGTTGACGATCTGACGACAAGTTGGACTTGCTTTGGCTTTCTAGTACATTTGATGGAACTCTAGGGTTATCGATCAAGAGGATGTCGAAGTTGAAGACTTTAAGCTCTGCCTTTTGCCTTCTGCTTTTTTCTTCTCTATGTGCGTCCTCCTCCTTTTTGTTGAAGGGAAAACTCCTTCTATTGATAGGAAAAAGGGGGGCACATATGCGATGTGCACCCGGATTTGAGATATAAAGGAATTTGCTGTCATTGTACTGTACGGACTTCTGCTGAGCTGACATGTGGTGAATATCGAGATTCTCCTCTATCGAGATCTCGGGTGGTTTTCAAAATAACCGAAGGAGGAGACACGTGACGCGTGTCTATTGCTGGGAATCCTCTGTTTAGATGAAGCCGAGTAGATCTTGGATTTCATCTCAGAGTAGGATTCTGTTTGATCTTCAAGAGGCTATCGGTTTAAATAAACTGACTTGATACGACCTTTATCAAAACAAACTTTGTCTTTATCTGACTTTTAAACCAATTGATAAGACATTTGCACTTATCAATATAATCAACCTCTATCCTATCTTTGAGAGTGGCGGTTTAAATAAACCAATTGGGTGGGACCATGCAACATGCGCCTCTAGCGAGGTCTTAGTGCTGCTATGCTTTTGGTGCGACGAGTAGACCGTTCTCCTGGAGACAACGGAGCCTCTGCACTTTCAAGAAACGAGTGGACTATGTTTCGAAGACAACGGAGCCTCTGTGTGTTTGAGCGACGAATAGGCTGTACTTAGGCTAAAGAGGTTATTGTGCTTTTGGAGGGCCGACGTACTTGTGTTTGATGCACTGGTGTTTTCCAAGTCTTTAATGAAGGGGGTTGAGCTTCTGGGTCGAATCAGAGGTCTGCGCCTTTGAAGCTGGAATGATGTGAAGTCATCATCCGTCTGCGCCTCCTTCTGGCACAGGATTGTAGCTGCGCTTCTGGTTTAAAGAAGCTGGCTTTGAAGTCTTCTTTAAGTGCAATTAATGACGGCTCTTTAAGGAACGACTCCCTCTTAATTGCCACCGTTACTTGGAGAATTTCAAGGGGCCTTTTAATGGTCTAAGACTTAGTCGAATGAACCTATTTAATGTGGTTCATCTTGTTGAGTCCTAAGTTCATCCCATTAATGTGGAATTTTGACCGATGGCCCCGTGGCCTATGACTTGGACCACTCCCGCCCAATATAAAAAGGGAGTTTCTTTTGATGAGTCACGTTTTCCTCCTTTTGTCCTTCAATACCATGCTCGATGCAGACTTAGCTTCGAACGGCCGTTGGTCTTGCCTGAGTCAGATTTTGGTTGAGGATCCCTTCGTTCAAAGGAGTTGTGTCTTCATAGAAGAACTGTTGATGAGCTTCGGGATGTGCTGGAATGCTTCTCATGTGGAGTTCGAACCTGAGCGACATCTTGGAGGTCTTGGAGGTCTGACGACCGAGTTTGGCCTGGTTGCCAGCATGAAGCGTCGCAGGTTGTGCTCTGCCCTGCTCATTGGTAGTTGTGCACTTTTTTTAGGCTGAAAGAGCCTCAAAAGCTTATGCACTTTTGAGAAGGGCCTCTGTCGTGCTGTCGACTGAATTCTCGCTCGGCTAATAGCTGCTTCAGGAAGAGCTGCGCGTCTGAGAGGGGTGTTGTGATGGCAAACTTTGATGGCGACTGTATTCACATGTTCTATCCACAGTCCCTCCTCTCATGATGATTACACTATGAAACCCTAGCGTATATCCGTAGGAGTTTTTAGTTCAGCATATGTAATCACAAATACTTTATAACAGATCCTTGTAATTAGGAAGTCTTCTTTTATGTAATCGTGATGAATTGTAATAGGCTCTTGTAGCCATGATTTAATAAAAAAACTTTTTTTGAACTTTTTGTGTTTTTTATGAGTTTTTCTTTTCTATTGGTGTGCTTGACCGCCTGTGCTTCTGTGAAGCTGGGTTGGTAGCGAGAGCACCAACCTGCACCGTTCGTCATCTGCGCCTTTGTGAAGATGGGTGGGTAGCGATAGTGTCCACCTGCGCCTTGTGTTACCTTGCACTTTTCATGCTTCTACAGGTAGTGCCGAGACTTAGCTGGGTGTCTTGTCGTGTTGCTAGGTGGCTCGGGTGTCCCTTGACGGTTATGTTACGCTGGGTAGCGAAATTATTGAAAAAGTGTAAATGCCTTGGTTAGAAATTTTACAGTAGGATAATGACTCAGACTGGTCGGATGGTAATTATACTGTGGATAAGGAATGTTGTGGCTTAGAACATTGAATGACAGCTGCGGTTAGTTGGATGGAAAATCCTGTGTGGCTATTATAAGTTGGTTGCTAATTTGAAAGTTTTGGAAATATCGTCGGTGACTCGTTGAATGTTCAAAATCTACGTTATGACCCTAAGATTTGATAGATGCTAACCCATCTTGGCCATCGATGGCTAGATTCAATAAGGCACGAGTTGTGCTTAATTGATGATATGGATAGTCATTGCATATGTGCGTGTACGCTGAAGAATTGAAGTGTATTACAAAGGTAACAAGTGGTGGCTCTGAATACTTGTGTCGCGTAGAGAATGGTTAATTAATACATAAATTGTCGGATTTGAATGGAATGAATTACTTGACCCTTGCGGTATAAAATTATATGAATGTCCATATGAGATTTTGATGGCCGGAAAACGAATGGAATTAAGAATAATAAAATGTGTTGGATAGTATTGGTCGATGGTGTGACGGTATAGACGACTGTCGGTTGGGATATAGATGGTTGGCTTATGACTTAGCGGTATGACTTTGTCATACAGACCGAATAGTATGATTTCATAGCACTTTTGAGACTATCGAAATCGATGACCCTTGAATAGTTAGCCTTGGCTTATGGGTCCTTGTGGGTACAAAAGAATTGGAATAGAAATTGGATCATTGGAAAATTTACTTGATGGATTATTAGATCGGTGAGAATTATTTGTCAGGTAGGAATTTAGACCGTAATGTTGCTAGTTCGATCTTAGTCGATAGTTGAATAAATCTAGAATGAGCCTCTGTAAAAATTATTTTCTTGAAGATGACCCTTGATAGATAGACTTGGTCCTAACGACCGTAGGCTGCATAACCAATTGTCAGCTTAGTAGACAATGACCTTAGTTGTTCAGATTGAGTTGATACCCACAGGTTTGGGTAGAGTTCCTTAGAACAGTGACTACATATTGGCCTAAGAATAAGAAACTACTATAACCCTAGTAGCCATCCACTCTAGGGGAGTCACCAGAATAATTAGTTTAGCTGTCGGTATAGAAAACCTAGGAGACTTGACCGAATAATAGGTGACCGTTGACGACCCCTAGGATGACCTTTTGGGATTGAACGTGAGATGGTAGTAACGAGTATGACCTAAGAAAGTATATACTGCAAGTATATGCTGCAACGTAAGCCGTAGAGATGTTTGACACTAGTGAAGTAATGTCGACCTTAAGTGGGAACTGGAATCGTGGGATGAGACTTGAGTTGTATGTATCGAGCAGTGAATTATTCCATGGGATGGAGTTGAGTGCTTATGACGAGAATGCCGGATCGGTATCTAAAGTCGGCTAGCGGGATTAACCAAATATATCCTCAAAGTAATATTTACTTACCATTTGACATTATTAAACTACTTTAAAATAATATAAATGTTATAGGATATAATTGTAAATTAAGATGACCATCTACTTTTTCTTTCATTTTTTCTCCTACTTTTGGAGGGATTAATTTTCTTAGGTTAGGAGGAAAAACTAATCCCTCTACTTTTCCTTCCATTCACTTTTTCCTTCATACTAAACAAGAAAAAAAATGTATTATTTCTTTTATTTTTCTTTCCTCCATTTTCTTTTTCCCACTTTTTCCTCCTTCCAAACATACCCTTACTGCTATATGGATGATATGCTATTGATGGGTCAAAATACCACCAGGATAGCAGAGTTGAAGTGCCAACTTGGCACAACCTTCTCTCTGAAGGATTTGGACACATCGAAGACTCCTTTGTGATGTCGATCAAGCGAGAAAGAGAGATAGAAAGAGAGAGTAAGAGAGAGAGAGAGAGAGAGGGAGAGAGTCCAAGTTGTTTCATATGTACCTAAAGAAGTACACTTATCGGATACTTTAGGGTTTCGAGATGGACAGGTCAAAGAAAGTGAGCAGCCCCATGCAGCTCACTTTAAGCTTACTGTAGAGAAGGGACCATCTACCGAGGATGAAAAAGAAGATATGGAGCGGGTTCCGTATGCTTCAGCATGGGGGTTGCACAAAACATACGTAAAATGTATGTCAGACTATGATTCAAACTACAAAAGGTTGACCAAATATCTACTTGGCATTCTCTCCCCATATATAATTCGAAATCAATATCAACAAGATTCAAAATTTGATATCAAGGATGCAGAGTCTAGTACAAGAATCACTTTGTGTCGTAGTCATATCACAATATGCTATATATGACAAGAAAATAATTAAATAAGCATTTATAAAATATTGAGAAACATAAGTAGGTCTACTTGCCTCAGATCTAATTTGTTGACATTGTGATCCTAGTCCAAAACCTATGCAAATACAAGGTCCTATTATCAGATTCCTATATTTTATGGAATTTTCTATTTAGGTGTTGTAGCTAAAAGCCCATAAGATTCTTTCGATTCTTCTTAAGGAATGATAGAAAGAGAGAAAACAGATCAATGGAAAGAAAGGAAAGGAAAGAAAGAGTCAGAGAGAGAAATTAGAGAAAGAAGCTCACCTGGAGAAGGAGAAGGGAGAGATGGACGATAGTGGCAAGCACTGGGAAGGATCCACGTGATGCGGGCGGGGTAAGCTTGGTGGCTGCAAGAGGAAATTCCGAAGGGGTAGCCCGATCGGGTGAGGGCCTTAGCTCTGAACATTTGAGGCTGGACAGTCGGACCTACTTTCTTGCAGCTGCGGTTAGGGTCGAGATCGTCTGTTCCTAATGAGATCTGATTGCGAAGGCAGACTCAGAGACGAAGAAGCTCGGATCTAGCTGGATCTTCGTAGGATCTGGTCACGGCGATGCTACTTGGGTTCAATAGCTCCAAGTCGGTAAACGGTGGAGCAGATCGGCTTCGTCGATTGGAACTGATAATGAAGCCGGGCGGATGTGGATCTGGGTCGGACGATAGGATCAAGGCACAATGGTGATGAGGTTCGCATGTCAACTACGATACGTAACTAAGCCAGCTATGTATTAAGCGGACTCCAGTCCAACTCGAGTACGTATATGTTGTCTAGATTGGATTTAACTATCAATAAGGCTCTGTAATGAGTCTATATATCAATCCACAAAATAGTAATATCAAAAGAACCAAGTACACTATAGTTGATCAGACAATAATATACTGAGCTCAGAATAGACAAATGCATTAATAGTGGATCCTCATAATATATACATATGTCATGAACAAGCTCGAAAAATAGCATACAAATACTAAGCTATCACAACAACATGAAACAATTATATAGGACAAAATATAAACACAGAAGAATATGATGAAGGTATCCACTAATAATACCTAAAAATTCTGGAGACGCAATCATCATGCGACTAAGAGCTTAACAAATACATGAAAAATAACTAGGTCCTCAGGAGGACGTAACAAAATACAAACATGTCGAATATAACAGTAAAATATTCATAAAGAAAAACAAGAAATATGGTAGGCTATCTCTAACCAATCTACATGTAAATGCAATCGAGAACAGTGTATGGGCGCATGACTACCTGATCAAGTCGAATAGAACATAAAAGCTTAGTCGTGAGGCTAAAGTCTATAGGATCATGCCTTAGTCGCTAGGACCATGCCTCAGTCGCGAGTCTATAGGCTATAGTCTATCTATCATTCTCAGTAGCGAGTCTACGACCGATATCAGTAGTAGTCAACATCCAGTCGTGTTCTCCCATCCAATGTCCTATACAAGTTCTGTCAGGTCAAGTACGTACACAAGTCTAACGTGTATTTCTACTTAGGATCACCATCGATCCGTAGTAGTTTGACAGATTTTTAAACTGTATTTTGACTGTATTCTGCCAAAACTAGTTATTCTTATGTAATAGTACTTTGAGTTTCAGTAATATAACCTAGTTGAGTACATGACAACGAGATCCTTGTCCAGTGCTTAACAATTTATCTCCCCCCAAAAAAAGTCGAATTCATGAGCTCTTCAAGATTCTTAAATTTTACTAATTACACCCACATCAACACAATCTCAACTAGCTAGTCCTCTTTCTTTTTAGGACTAATTAAAGTGAACTAGCTAGTCCTCTCATGACTGTCAAAAGAGTTCTTCCAACATTCAGTCTTTCTGACCGATATCCCAATAGATTTCCAAAATCACAGGATCTCCGACTGCTCAAGGCCCTGATTAGAAAGAATGCACAACTTTTGTACTAATTTGACCACATTGATTTTACTCTCACCAGCGTTACTAGAGAGAGCATCTGAATGCAAAAACAGTAAGCAAGTACCCCAAGTATCCCTAAACTATTAGGGGCTTAGTACTAGAACAAGAATCAATTAACGTGGTCTCGCTGTTGATCCAGTCAAGATCATGTGCTCTGACACAGTAATGAGTTGGTTTTGATTTCCGCTTAGGATAATGCACTTGGATTTACGGTCTTCACAGCACTCGATCAGAGGAGGAGGCAGCGACGACGATGGGCATTTAATTAACCTGCTCGAGCAGATTCGATCAGCGCCTTGCCGACCCAACTCCATCTCCGCATTAAATTTTCCTCTCCCCCTTGACCTCTTGCAGAGCTCATCGCGCCACTTCATCGTCACTGGCGTTTATAAATTTCGGTACAATGTAGTTGACCAACATATGGTTGGCCAAGTTCATCGTCAAGATGTTTAAGGATCGGGGAGGACCACACTAGAGCTTAAGCTATCAAATTTGTCACTCTAGATTATAATTGCTTCATCATGTGATCTTACTTATGTTTGTCTAGCCAATAAGATTGTTGTAGCTAAACTAATAACTGGAAATTCGTTCCCAAACTTTGGATCCTTAGGTAGTTAGGATCCCCCACTATATAGATTTGGTGGAGTACTGTAGATGAGTAATATCAAGGTGGAAGGAATTAATTAGTGCCAATTTGCCATGGTTGAAGGAATAATATATGAAGTAGCATCTTTTTTTTGTTCAGTTCAGGAGTTTAAATTGCTAGAAAGGATGCCAAGCCATGACAAATGACAATTCTAAGCATGTGTTAGCAACTAGTTTATACATGTGTTGTACCTTCGCAATGGCTTAATAAGTGCTTGCATGGTTAAGTATTAAAGACCAAAGGGCTTACTCAGAACATTGTGATAAGCAAACTGACAAGCTCAATGAATCGAATCCGATACGAGTCCGATAACGAGCAATCGAGCACTATATTGTCAGGGTTGGCTGCAATTTGGCAAGATGATGAACTTGAGTATGATCTAGTGTCAAACTCGCTGGATAGAAAAGCTCATCTAATAATAACAGCTATATTGAAGTTCTTGCAGCCTATATGAATACAATCCATATTAAGATCGTTTGGTACACTTTAATGTAATTGTAATCGCAATATAATCAAATAAAAAAAAGTAAAAAAAAAATCATTAGAAAGTGAAAGATATATATATATATATAATTATATATTAATATATATATATATATATATATAATATATATATATATTTGGGGAAGATAACATGGCACTGCGTGTTACTAGTAACTGACACTCCTGATCTCCACCTCTCCCCACAAGCCTTGTATTAAAAAAATATCTGCCCCCACCCCAGCAGTTGGTAACACCTAGAAGAAGACTGTGTGGCATAGCATCCTAGATTTGATTCTTCCTCTCTCTTGTATTTATAAATACAGCACGCTCACTTCTTTCTCCCATGTACTCGTCTTCCTCTCATCACCCTACTATTTCCCTCCCCTCTCCATACTTCTCTTCTTTTCTTTTCAAGTTACTTAACTTGCTATCTAGCTCGTCGTCGCCAATAGAACTAGCTAGCTCATCACACAATACAATGTCTAGCCGAAGGTCTCGCACGAGGCGGTCAGGCTCTTCTTCGAGGATCACGGAGGACCAGATCGTCGACCTCGTTTCCAAGTTGCAAGTCTTGCTCCCTGAATCCCAGGCTCGGGCCGCTAACGACAGGGTATATACTAGCTAGAGATGCCTCTAGTATTCTGTAGCCATTTATGTATCATCATGTTTCTGACCTAATGTAACAAGAAAATGGTGATTTGTGCAGGTGCCAGCAGCTAGGGTTTTGCAAGACACATGCAACTACATCAGGAGCTTGCACCAGGAGGTGGATGACTTGAGCGAGAGGCTCTCTGAGCTCCTCGCCACCACCGACAGCGCACAAGCCGCATTAATAAGGAGCATGCTTATGCAATAGATCTCTCCACTGCATGGTTTTATTTCTTTCTTTCTTTCTCTACTAGCTACATCAGGCATTTTGCTTCTAGACAAATGGCATGTACAAGGTCTATCATGTTGTAAACTTATGCATGGGTATTTTTGCTTTGTTTCTGATCCAAGCAAGTCCGATTAATTTCGGTCTATATATCTACATCATGTTTTGGTACTTAAAATGATCATGGTGTGTCTCGTGAACTTGTGCTGATTGAATATGTTTGTGTTTCAAACTTATTATTTGATCTGCTTAATTAGCACAAAGAGGTTCAGTTAAATTTATTGGTTATTATCGATTTTAGTAGGTTCGATGGCCGGAGAATGCGTTGCATTAAGGATCGTGGTTCAACAGATCTAGCAAGTTTAAATTGACATAACAATAACATGAAATGTTTTAATCCGGAAGAACCATGAAGAGCAACAAAAGTTCATTGACCGCCTAATTTGTGTTCATGGCTCCTTAGTAACAACATAGAATGGACTAAACTATTTGCACGAGTAGAATCTGTTGGTGTTTTTGCCTTTGGACTAGAAAATAGTCCCACATCGGCTACACCAAATGGTGAGTATCTCAATATAATGCATTGCTTGTGTTGAGGTGTGCACATGAGGTGTAGTGGGGCACAAGTTTGTGCCATGTAGGAGTATTTTCCTAGAAGGAAAAATAATTAAATCCAACAAGGATGCAAGTTGATTTTTGTTGTGCGGACTCGGACTCGGACACGGACTCCAGGATGTCTCGTGCATGCACGGGAGTGTTCGGAGGGTAGGCGTGGACTGGCACACTTCTATGCTGATTGTGGGATGATCTAAAATATCAAACTCTATTTTTGAGTATTGGTATTTTAGTCCCACATCGGATAGGAGACGAGGTGAAGTCTCAACTCCACTCTATAAATAGAGCCCCTTGGCCTCCTTTGAAAGATGCACCAAGAAGAGAGTTAAGGGAGTCTGTAAAGTCCAGAAAGCCCGTTCAAGTCTCAAATATTGACTTACGAGCGTTCCAGAAGTTCTTCGTGAACTTGCTGGTTCCTGGAAGCAGATCGTGTTGGGGCGAATCTTGCTTTGAGCAACGGTGATCTTAATCACCCCAGCAAGAACCTTTCCTCTTCTTCTTCTTCTTCTTCTCCTTCATCTGAGTTGTAACTCAGTTCTGTCCGTCTGCAACTGCGATTGCAAGGAAGAACGTGAGATTTATTTTCTGAACTCAGTTCTGTCCGTCAGCAACTGCGATTGCGAAGAAGAACGTGAGATTTACTTTCTGATTATTGTTGCTTTTGTAATCAGATTTATATTATAGTGTTCCTCTTGGATTTCGAGAATAATCAGAAGGTGAACGTTTGTTGAACCTCTGATCTCGACATCGAGTCTACCATCTTTGATCAAGCCCCGGGACTAACAATCTCAAAGCAAGATCCTTGTAGATAGAGAACACTCGTGCTTCTCTCATCGATACCAGCTTTAACAAGTTGGAAAAATTCGACGGAGAACATTTCCAAATCTGGAAGAGGAAGGTCACCCTTAATCTTCAACTCGTGGACGTAGACCATGTGTTGATTGAGGATGAACCGACAATTCCAGAAGGAGGAACTGCCGAAGCTATTGCTGCTGCACTCGTCAAGCAGAGCAAATAGAAGAGAGAAAACAGCATATATAAACTGCTGATTCTCAATTCTATGGAAAACTCTCTAGCAGAGTCATATTCTAAGAAGGTGAAGGCCAAAGAGATCTGGGATTCTTTGGGGAAGCTATATGAAGATGACGAGAACATATCCAAAATCTTCATCGTCGAGAAGTACCACAAGTGGCTCTTCGAAGACGAGATGGCGATGCTACCTAAAGTGAAGGAATTTCTGAAGTTGCGCCAGAAGTTAGATGACGAGAAGATGCCCCTCGTCGACAAGTTTGTCGTTGGAGGGATAGTCTCAAAACTTTCTGCTGGTTGGAGCAACTTCTATGCTAGAATGCATCAGAAGAAGCTGGACATTAGCTTGGAAGATCTTCTACAAGAGATCCACGTTGAGGACAAAATACGATCTCAACAGAAGATGGACTCTCTGTCCAAACAACTGGTTAAGGCCAACTTGGTGCTGACAAGAGAGTTCAAGGGAAAGCAGGTGGCTTCTCATCACAAGAAGAAGGACTCCACTAATCTAAAAGTGAACGGTCCTTCGTTCAAGTAACAGAAGTCCAAGTCCTACGTGACTTGCTTCAACTGTGACAAGAATGGCCACTACATGAGTGAATGCAAATCCAAGCCCAAACCAAAATAGCAGGTATAGCTAAACTTGGTTATTTTGATTACTTAACTTGGTTGCTATTATTGCACAGGTTGAGTTATCTAGCGTGGTAGCTGACTAGTGGTCTGACACTAGTGCATCTGACCATGTGTGCTCTTAAAGGAGCTGTTCACCAAGGACGAGCCATGTTATGACGAAGGTCTTGATGGCGAACATATATCTAGCAGAAGTCTGAAGATCGAGACAGTGGTTATTAACCATCGACAAGGACACTGGAATGCGTGTTGCACGTACCAGAGATTTTTTTTGGCGATCTGATCTCAGAAAGTCTGTTATCTGATATAGACTTGAAAGATGGACATTCGTACTAGCCAGATGGTAATTTTTTGGCGAGGAACATGCTTCGAAAAGATGTTCGGTGCTGAAGGAATGTTTGAACTTCTGCTGATGGCGATGAAGTTACTTCATTGCGTGGACTGAGAGTTGTTCTATGACAGAAGCAGACTCAAGCTGTCCTACCGGGACCTTATCTTCGAAATGTGGGGGTAAGGAGGTGGAGGAGTTTAAGGTCTGTGCAGATACAAGACTGTTGGAAAGCTGTTCAGACGATTGAACTAAAGTACTGATCATCTGGAGTTAGTACACTCAGATATCTGTAACTTTTATCAATTCTCCACAGAGGCCGGTTCGAAGTGTTTCTCGAAGTGCACGTTAGCATGAATTCTCAAGTAGAAGGATGTAGCATTCGAGTAGTTCAGAGACTTCAAGGCTGAAGCTGAACGTTAAACCGATCTACAACTACTCAGAAGTGATCGAGATGTAGAGTATAGGTCTCATGAATTCGCATCGTTCTGCAAAGAACATTGAATCATCAATGAGACTACTGCTCCGTATTCTCCTCAATCTAACGGGGTAGCGGAGAGGAAGAACAGAACATTGACAGAAATGATGAACTCAATGCTGCTAACTACGGGTCTTCCTAAATGCTAATGGGGAGAAGCTGCATTGACGACCACTTTTATTCTAAATAGAGTATCGTATGCAACTTCGGACGTAACTCCTCATGAACTCTGGTTCAAATTCAGACCTAACTTGAATGTCATTCGAGTGTGGGGGTCTCTGGCTTATGTGAAGCTCCTAGATCTGAAAATTCAGAAGCTGGGGACTATAGGACTACGAAGACGATCTTCTTGAGGTATGCCTAGAAGAGTGATGCTGGAAGATTTCTTGATATTTAGTCAAATTATATCATCGAATCTCGTGAAGACAATTTGCAAGGCATAAGAATATTGTTCTTACGGATAAATCGGAGAACAATAAGGGTGCGCAAGAAACTGAAGTTTTCAATAAAGAAGTAGTCTAAGAAGATGTTGTTGAAACAACGGTTGAACCAGAACTCGCTGAGCCGTCGTCGAAGCGAGCGAGGAGGCCGAAGAACTTCGGAGATGACTTCATCACCTATCATGTGGAAGCAGATCCGCTTACCTATGATGAGGCGATGAAGACCAGAGATGATATTTTCTGGAAGGAGGCGATTGACAATGAAATTAATTCCATCACCTCAAATAACACTTGGGTGTTGGTTGATCTTCCTGAAGGAGCAAAACCCATCGGATGCAAATGGATCTTCAAGAAGAAGATGAAAGCAGATGGAACTATTAACAAGTTCAAGGCCAGGTTAGTGGCCAAGGGGTTTTCTCAGAAGCAGGAGATCGACTACTTTGACACGTATGCTCTAGTAGCCCGGATGACCACCATCAGAATGTTGATTGCTCTTGCAGCGATACATAAGATGGTGATACATCAGATGGATGTGAAAACGGCATTCCTGAATGGCGAGCTGACCGAAGAGGTCCACATGCAACAACCAGAAGGGCTTGTCGTTAAAGGTCTTGAAGACAAAGTCTACAAGTTGGTAAAATCTCTGTACGGTTTAAAACAAGCTCCCAAAATGTGGCATGAGAAGTTTGACAAAGTCATAAGGTCAAATGGCTACAGGGTCAGTGAAACAGAGAAGTGCGTCTATACGAAGTTTGCTGACGAAAGAGGAGTCATCGTTTGTCTATACATGGACGACATGCTAATCCTAGGTACGGATAAGCTGTGTCACGGAGATAAAGAAGTTCCTCTCGACGAAGTTCAGTATGAAGGACTTGGGGATGCTGATGTTATCTTGGAAATCAAGATCATCCGGACAGACACTGGACTAGCGCTGTCACAGTCTCATTATGTTGAGAAGATGATCACTCGTTACGGGTATCAGGATCTTCCAGGGATCGATACGCCGTACAAGTGTGATCTAAAACTGAAGCCCAATTCAAGGGAAAGCGTCAGGCAGCTGGAGTATGCAAGCGTAATCGAAAGTTTGATGTATGCTACTACTGCCACAAGGCCTGACATAGCTTTCACCGTGAGAATGCTGAGTCGTTTCACGAGCAACCTAGGCATTGAGCACTGGAAAGCTGTGAAACGGGTTATGAAATATCTCAAGAAGACTCAGACATATGCACTGCACTACAGCGGAGATCCGCCGGTAGTGGAAGGCTTCAGTGATGCCAGCTGGTGCTCAGAAGTGAAGAGCGAGAGGTCCACAGGTGGATACATTTTCACAATGGATGGAGCTGCTATATCGTAGAAATCGAAGAAGCAGACTATGCTCTCGCGGTCATCTATGGAATCTGAGTTTTTACGCTTGATACCGCAGCAGATGAAGCAGAGTGGCTTCGGAAGCTCATGTATGATCTTCCAGTGGTTGGGACGCAGATACCGACAATTCTAATATACTGCGACAACCAGGCGACTGCAGCGGTAGCATCGAATAATCTCTTCAACGGGAAGAAGAGAATTGTACGGTTGAAGCACAGGACAGTGAACGATCTCATCAAGAGAGGTGTGCATTGAGTGATTGTTCGGAGTCAAGCGAACCTGGCGGATCCGTTCACCAAGGGCCTCAAGCGCCAGCTGGTCGATGACACAGCTTGTAAAATAGGCTTGAAGGCATTCTGATGTTGTGTTATTACAATCCTACCATAAAGTTTTATGCTATTAGTTCAAAGAGAAATCTACTAGGCATCTAGCTTTTGGTTCAAGGGAGGACTATTAACCAGAAGAATATCAGAAATGGTGGGTACTTGTCCTTCGTGACATGGAGAGGTTACGGACCTACAACCACTGTTGTCTACTATTGTTTTCTGCGGAAAACGGATCCTGTGAAAAGGTTGGCTTAAATGCCTGAATGAGTTCTCAGGTAGAGTGAATGCCTGGAGTGCTTTACAGGAAGGACGGTAGTGCAGCACTACAAGGAGTGTAACTCCATGCTACAGTGAGGTGACTTCACCATGAAGTTTCCAGTTAGGGGTAATGCCTCGACTTTGCAAGCCAAGTCACAGCGGAGTAGCACCGCAAATAGGCAGGTAGCCTAATGCTGTATGATAATCGTAATAAAGAGAGGTAGACAGCACTACAAAGAGGACGATGTCCTCATGTTACAGTGACATGACACCACGAAGAGGTACCAGGTAGGGTAACGCCTCGGCTTCGTAAGCCATGTCATAGCGGCATAACACCGCACGGAAGCGCAAGGCTTCATGTTGGGTAGTTTGGCACTACAAAGAGGCTTGTGACCTCATGCTACAGTAGTATGACACTACGATGAGGTACCCAGGTGGGGTAAAGCCTCGGCTTTAAGCCATGTCATAGCGGCATAGTACCGCAAAGAAGCGCAATGCTTCATGCCATGACTCTTTATAAAGAACTCACCTATAGTGTATGGACAGAGATATCAGGCCGTCTCTTGAGGGTAAACTTGTAGACGCCCAAAAATTATACACTGAAATCAGGCTGGCACAATGCCTTCAATGTGCAGCCAGAAGCACAGTTGATGTCATTATGTGAGTAGGAAGAATTGTAGTTATGATGCAGAATCAGAATTCAAGGCTTAGTCCATTCTTGTATCATGTTGTTATTTAACCTATGCGGGAAGATTCAAGTCGTAGCGACATCTCTCCTAATACGATGGACAGTCACTGTGGGGAACGCTCAACCCATATATTGAGATATGTGGGGGATTGTTGGTGTTTTTGCCTTTGGACTAGAAAAGATAGTCCCACATCGGCTACACCAAATGGTGAGTATCTCAATATAATGCATTGCTTGTGTTGAGGTGTGCATATGAGGTGTAGTAGGGCACAAGTTTGTGCCATGTAGAAGTATTTTCCTAGAAGGAAAAATAATTAAATCCAACAAGGATGCAAGTTGATTTTTGTTGTGCGGACTCGGACTCGGACACGGACTCCAGGATGTCTCGTGCATGCACGGGAGTGTTCGGGGGGTAGGCGTGGACTGGCACACTTCTATGCTGATTGTGGGATGATCTAAAATATCAAACTCTATTTTTGAGTATTGGTATTTTAGTCCCACATCGGATAGGAGACGAGGTGAAGTCTCAACTCCACTCTATAAATAGAGCCCCTTGGCCTCCTTTGAAAGATGCACCAAGAAGAGAGTTAAGGGAATCTGTAAAGTCCAGAAAGCCCATTCAAGTCTCAAATATTGACTTACGAGCGTTCCAGAAGTTCTTCGTGAACTTGCTGGTTCCTGGAAGCAGATCGTGTTGGGGCGAATCTTGCTTTGAGCAACGGTGATCTTAATCACCCCAGCAAGAACCTTTCCTCTTCTTCTTCTTCTTTTTTCTCCTTCATCTGAGTTGTAACTCAGTTCTGTCCGTCTGCAACTGCGATTGCAAGGAAGAACGTGAGATTTATTTTCTGAACTCAGTTCTGTCCGTCAGCAACTGCGATTGCGAGGAAGAACGTGAGATTTACTTTCTGATTATTGTTGCTTTTGTAATCAGATTTATATTATAGTGTTCCTCTTGGATTTCGAGAATAATCAGAAGGTGAACGTTTGTTGAACCTCTGATCTCGACATCGAGTCTACCATTTGATCAAGTCCCGGGACTAACAGAATCTACATCCGCGAAGAAATTACAATATCCATATATAGTACAGCATAGCATTGATCATGGACAATGCAACAAGCACGCCGAACAATCCTTAATATTTTCTTAGGATGTGTATTCGAACCAGGAGGTTCGATGCTAGTAGTGGCTGCAATTGGAGGGGAAGGGAAGTCATTTCTGACCAGCCGAGTAGTCCAGCATAACACACCTACTCTACATCAACTATACCTAGAACTACAAGTACAGATGTTAAAATTAAAAGAAGAACTCTCAGAAAAAATTAAAAACGCAATAACTTTATTTAGTTTTCACACCTCGAGCCTCTGATCTTTTGCTTAGATGGTCAGAATTGGGTTGCATAGTCCGTTGGTGGTGGCTAGCGTTCGACGAGTCGTGGAAGTCTGGCATAGAAAATATGGACTGAATGGACCAAGCAGGGAGCAGTGATTGGAATTCCGAGTGCCTCTGGACCGGAATTCCGACTTATCCCGACATCATACAGTGCAGGTGGGTCGGAATTACGACCCAGAGAGTTGAATTCGAACTCATCCCGAGAGCAGCAGTTGCAGGGTCGAAGTTCCGACTCCTCGATCGAAATTTCTATCCATGAAGGCTGGACCTATTTCGGTCAGATTTTGATGGCATTTTTTATTGCTAGGATTGCTATAATATTTTTTTAAAAATATCTGAGAATCCGTATTGGGTGTTTGTAACCTAATTTTAAACGGCTTGACGCAAATAATTAAGGAGGTTTTACTTGTGAAGAACTTGAAAGTCATAAGAAAATCTAGAGAGAAAGGTGAGAACACGTTAGAATCTCACAAGGGAAGCTATTTTCTCATCAAAAAATACTAGAGGAACTCATGAGTTCACTTTAAAGACTCGGTCATTAATAGCTATTGGATTACATGAATCTCAGTCGTTGATTTTTTCAAGGACTTAAACAGAAAAAGTCAAACACCTAAATGTAAAAATAATGCCATATACCATAATCACATTGCAAGTTCTTATTTTTGTTCCTATTTGAGTCTCTGTAGTAAGACTGATTTTATCATTACCCCGTTGATTTAGGCCGATCTTGACTAAACTATGGTATATATGTGTTTGTGTTCTTGTGTGCTTTTATTTCAGTATTTGTGCCTTGTTATTTCTCGTTGTAAGGTAAACTCTTCTATTCCACAATTAAGAATTGGTATCAGAGCGTAAAAAAATCAAAGGAATTTCAGTTTCATTGATCTATGTCAATGGTAGATGACATTGGTCCACTCCCTATATTCTTGAATAGTGCTTCTTGGAATTGTTGGTTCATAAGGACTCATGGGTGAGTTATATAAAGATTTTATGGATGATTAGTTATGTCACGACCCAATCCCGAAATACCAAGGACCGAGACAGATGGCAATGACAACTACGTATCAAGTGGACTCCAGCCCAATTACTCGACACGCATACATTGTCCAAGGTCGGTAAATCTATCTAAAATCTATGAATCTACATCTCAATCCCGAATACAAATATCATGGAGGAAAATATGAGTTAAAGTTGGCCGCCTAATAACACACATCTAGAATAGACCTTGCTAGGAAATTACAGGGTCTACAAATACTAGACTATCAAGCGGAGGATAACTAATAGATGAAAATGTATAACTACGA
>JANAVB010001118.1:0-44928 GCA_029216955.1 Iris pallida
ATGGACGTATTCGTGATGGTGGGGCTGGGCTTGGAAGCGACCAGGCCTGGTTGCTACTGCTACAAACAATGTTATTTACTTGCATTCAACAACTGTTCGCAAGTATCCAATATAAAGTTGTTAACTGATGACTTCAGTTATACTGAGCTGAGGAGTCTGCTTGGCTCCAAGCCAGGCTGGGCCTTGGCAGATTGGCCTGGCCTGGGGAAAATTAGTGTTTGGCTGGGGGAATTGGTATTGGGCCGGGCTCAGCCTGTGGGCTTGGTTCATTTGGAATTTCTTTTCATTTCTATTTAGTATTTCCTACCAATACATATATCCTATATATTTATATATAGATATATCCCTAGCATTTTGAAGACTAAAAATACTTTAAATAAAATTATAATTACCAATATTTCTATTATACATATAGAAAAACAAGTTTATATATATTTATGCTTATCTATACACAATATAATATCACTTACATACTCGTACAAATACTCACACGCGTATATATATATATATATAATATATATATATTATATAGATATATATATATTATATAATATATATATGTGTGTACACTCTCGTATAGACTTATACGTACTATACATACATGCACATAGACACCTATATATAAATATATTTATATATACTTACACATGTACACACACCACATATATATCCTTTATAAGGAATTAAATAATAATAACTAGAAATAAAAATAGTTTATATATAATTACCACAATATTAACATTAATAATAATCATCCTAATAACACTGAAATTAAACCAATACTAATTCGGTGAACTCCTCAAGCACACCATTTATTTGACTCCCCAAATTTGTACAATTATTATAGAACAACATTTAATAAACAGTTAAATATTTAGAAAATACTGGTCAAGTCCTAAAATAAAATGAGAAATATTTGTATACACATAAAATGTCTACATGGCTGACTTTGGTCCGTCTACATGTCCATATGGGCTTGAGTTCAGTTCGGGTCCTGTTTGACTAGTTCGGTATGACCGGGTCACTTAAACACCAAATAATATTAATAATGAATAATTAACTATTCATAATGGTCATGTCACAACTTGGCCTGATTTTCCTAGTTAGGACATCCCTATGGCTAGGTCTCCCGGACATGGCTAGTATACTAGTCAAGGAATACTGCTACCTCTCCCGTGCCATAATTCTTTGTCGTTTTGTACTCCAAAACTCCACCATGGCTAAAATCATCTACCGTAAAAATTAACTAAATAATTATTTATAAAAATCTAAAAATCACCATTTTAAATCAAATAAAATAATAAAAAATTTAAAAATTTTCGGGAAGGGAGGCTACAAATCTACCCACCTTAAAATAATTTCGTCCTCGAAATTCAAATTCATAACTATTTCTTAAAATTCAAAGTCTAGTATTCCCTTAATCTCCTCAAATTTATTTTCTCAAAATAGTTGTATCCTCCTTCTTGTTATTTTGTAAGTCCGAAACTCCGAGGACTTCTACCCACCTTAGGGGCTAGGATATAGTGGCAAGGTTTGTGAAACCCATAAAATTTAGATTATAATTGTGTTGTTAAATAAATTTTGCTAAAATAATATTATTTTATTAATTAGTGAATTTATGAAAAGTATTTTCAAAATAAAATAATTGGATTTTTGGTGTTATCCCGAACCCAGACCCTTATTTCCGAAACCAAAATCGGTTTCGTATAAAATTCTAAGTTAATTAATTATTATCATTTTATGAAAAACCATATTTTAGAAAAATTATTTTAAAACCTGGAATTTTGAATGTTGGTCCTGACCTGTCCCGAGCCTGACTTGAACCCGTCTCGAACCCAAATTCATTTTCCGAAATTAATCATTAAAGACTATTAGTATTTTATTATCCTATTTTAAGAAAAGATATTCATATCATTTCTTATAAAACTTTCATTTAATATATATATATATTCAACTCTCATAACTCTCTTAAAAACCAACAGCAAAGGAATAAATTCCTTAATCTCAATTAAACTCATTTAATCCTCTTTAACTTACTATTAACTCTCAGCTCTCTCTCCCTCTCACATTTCTTCCTGAAACCGACCGACCCCATTTCCCCTTCCCCTTCCATAACCCCCACTTCCTCCTTCCCTATAAAACCCTCTCCTCACTCCATTCTCTCCATCCCAACTCCAAACTCCCAAATCCCTAAACCTCCAATCCGGCGACCCGAGCTCCGGAGCCGCCGCGGCCGCGCCCCGCTGTCTGCGTGTTTGGGATTTTTCGAATCGCGGGATTCATCTTTTCTTCCAATATTTCATCTGAGAGCTCTAGCCGAGCATTTGAGGTATATCTCATTCCTGTGTCCCTCCAGTTAGAATAGTCGATGATGATTCGGTCCCAATTTCCGTCATGGAAATTTGGTTGAAATTGTTGCGTTGAAGGTTCTCGGTTTAATTTTCGAGTTCACTTTGGGTTGTTCTGAGATTATTGGAGTAGTTCAGATTTTTCGAACTCTGTTAGTTTTGGACTCGTGACCAAGCTAATACTAGCTTGGGTTGAGATATCTGTTTTGTGGATTTTTCTTAAATTATAAGTTCTGTAGTTATGTTGGTGTGTGGCCTAGCTATTATTAATTGGGTTATGGATTTTGTTCTGTGGGATTTCTTAGTATTTTGTTCTGTGGGAATTTCTTAATACATGTTGGCTCGGGAATTCCTTAGTATCTGTGGGCTTTGGGAATTTCTTAGTATATGTTGGTTTGGGATATTTGTTGTGATTGGCATCCTCCCAGGATTGGGTTATCCCAGTTACAAAGGAGGTGCTGCCCAATTTTCTTAAATGATTTTAAAATATTATTTCAAAACTGGCCCTTGCAAAAGAATTAATTAAAAGGATTTCCAATTGGTTTTGTTGGTTGGCTTTTGGATACCTTTCGGGCGACGACCGTATCGGTCAATGGGCCCTTAGCGAAATGCAAACGAAACCGGCATTGTTCCGGACGTTGAGGCATTAGCTATTTTTGACGATTGGACCAATATCTGAGACTCGTAAATTATTTCAATTTAATTTAAATTATTATTTTATTTGTAATTAAATTGTAGGATAATTTTAGAGACTAACCAGAGTTTTCTTCTTATTTAAATTCATGTAAAATGGTCTGTAAAGGGCATAAGCCCAGTTTTTATTATTTTTGTGGTTTTGTAATAAATTAAGTTAAATTTTTATTCTTTTCTGGTTGTGGTTGACGTAAACACGTAAAATAGTAAAATAACTATTTTATAGAAAATCAATATTGTTTTCTCACATTAAATAAGTTAGGAAAAATTAAGTTATTATTTAAACAAGTTTCACGTTTTTTTCCTCATTTAAAGAAAAATGTAGTTTTATTATAAATTATAAAATACCAAGTTTTGCCAATAAGCTGATAAATACAAAGTTTTTTCGAAATTAAATATAAAATGATCTTTCCATCATAAGTAAATGTAACGCATTAGACAATTGAGTTTTGTTTGTGTTAGTATAATAAAGATTAAAAATTGACTAGGACGAATTTAGAAATTGTAACTAGCACATCTAGCATGGCAATTTTTGGAATCTAAGGCAGACTTCTCGATTGTAGGATTTCGAGGACAAGTCTGAAATTCATCTCGGAGTCATTATCCTCATTCCAGTCAAACCAAGGCAAGTACATTTTGTGGTAGATTACAATTATTTAATAATTTTTTATTGCAAGTTTAAACCACGATGCAACACGGAACTCTCTCTGAGAGCATTGACTGTTTAACTGTTGGGTACTGGGGGAGTAGTGTAATGAGTATGACCACATCCAAAATAGTATAATGACTGTGTTAGCTTACCCCTCATACACACGGGGATAAGCCATATCGTATCAATAGGATACAACTGTACAACCCAATCCGGTCATATTCATTGCCTATTCACATCACACTGTTTTAACTGCTGAAAATTATTTATTTCAAAATTGTTTAAAAGTGCATAACTCCATTATTATTTCAATTGTTAAAATATCATGAATTGTACTTTGCCCTCCTGACTGGAGACTATATTTTTAGGTCCTATTGATGATGCAGAGCTACTGATTAGTAGCTATTATGATCCTGAGTTGTATCCCGTTGTGCTACCAGATGATGCTGGACTTGGAGATGACGAGTCTACTTTTTAGTTGTTTCATTTACTATTTTCCAGTTGTTGTTATTAAAAAAAACTATTTATTTTATCAGTTGTAACTTTGTTGGACAAGTTTTTAATTACCGGAATATTAAAGTTGTGACAATTAGAATTTGTGTTGTTGATACCTGCATGAGTATTACAGCTTACTGCCGCCGTCTCAACAACGGTGCAGGCTGGGCATGATCCGATTCGACCCAAGAAATTGGGACCGGATCGTGACATGTTTTTAGTGGTGGCCCATGCAGGTCTGATCAACAACTTAGGAAAACATCTAGAAATATTAGAACACTAGAACATTAATTTGTCACAACATAGGACCGTTATATATTATAAATATTTTTGCTTGTTATAGATTGGTAGGCTACCTTGCTTATGTTTATATCCTAAACCTTCCAGAGAATGGCCACTGACAAGACCAACCCTGCTGACGATGGGGTATCTTCACCCTATCATACCCCACCTCCCCAATCAAGTCCGGATCCTACACCTCGGCAGCTGGCCGACCGTCCCCATAACACACCAGCGGATCCTACATCTTCCCAGACGGAGATGCAGCCCCCTGCAGTATTGCCCACTCCAGCTGCCCCACCGGTACCTGTGGACCCCACCGACCTCATAGGTCTGCTACGAGGAGTGCTAGAAGCCCAGAGAGCTCAAACGGAAGCTCATCAAGAGCAAACCGCGATTATGAGGGAAAGCATGAGAATGCTCATAACGTGGCGATGGCTGCACTGGAGAGAGGAGAAGCAGCTCAACATGAACCAAGGCCTGCCAAGGTGGGCGATATTGAGAGTTTCAAGAAGCAGAACCCTCGACCCTTCAAGGGAACCGAGGGAATCGTCTATGCCGATGAATGGCTCGATAGCATGGAGCGTCTCCTAAGCGTCGCTCGACTTCCAGAAGACCTCAACGAAGCAGTGGGACTCCAACTGCAAAGTGTAGCAAGCACCTGGTATCGGAATGAACCCCGACTCCAGGACAAGCAGCTTGACTGGGACACCTTCAAGAGGTTGTTCCAGAGGAAGTTCTTCCAACATCAGAGTTGCGGGAGATGGAGAGGCAATTTCAGAACCTGAAGCAAGGAAATATGACTGTTGGAGAATATGCGGCAGAATTCGGCCAACTCAGCCGTTTTGCCAAGAACTTGGTAGCTGACCCTGATGACCGTGCTGAAAGATTCAGACATGGGCTGAGAGAGGAGATCCGCACCCATGTGATCTCAGGCGGTGCTAAGACTTATGAAAGGATCCTGGAGCGAGCTCAAGATATAGAGAAGAGCCAACCCGCTCGCTCAAAGAGGGATTATCCTGGAACTAACAACTTCCAGGGTAATCAGAAGAAGCCCAATAACACAACAACAACCGGCCTCCTCACCACCAGCAGCAGAACCAACAGGCGAGGAACAATGATAGAGCACCTCAGAGGCAGATCCTGTCTGTGATTTTTGCAAGAGGCCAGGGCACCAGTCGAACATCTGGAAGAGGCTAGGACACTGCCTAGTCTGTGGGTCTGCCACCCACCAAGTGAAGGACTGCCCCTCGTCAATGCACCGGACTGGAGCAACTCAGCAGAAAGGTCCTCTGCCCACTCAGCAACAACAATTTGGGCAGCATCAACAGAAGACTGGGCGAGCTTTTGCCCTAGCAGCAGAGGAACAAGAGCCAGAGCAGGAACCTACAGCTGATGTCATCGCAGGTTTCATTTATGTGCATTCCTATCCTGCCTTAGCTTTATTTGATTCGGGTGCATCACATAGTTTATCAACAAAATTATCTCTGCACACCACATAGTTACGGGCTTTAGCAAGAAGATATGTAGAGTCATGACCGGTGGAGGACCCCTACCCATCACTGAGACCTGTAACTGCCCTATCACCATATCAGGCCACCAATTCATAGCACCTTTTCTTGTGATGCCCTTACCCAACTATGATGTAGTCCTAGGGATGGACTGGTTGAGTAAGCAGCATGCGCTGATAGACTGTCACAGAGGATGTGTAGTCTTCAGCCCACCTGGAGAGCCGGAGTTTGAAATCTCTCGAACTCCGGAGGATATGGAGTGTGTTACCTACACCTCTATCACAGAAGAACCCGGACCTCCCCATCCTATCATAGCAGAATTTATGGACGTCTTCCTGATAGTCTACCCGGTTACCCCCAGATCGAGACATAGAGTTCACCATTGACCTAGTCCCGGCTTTCCCTATTTCTAAAGGATGCTACAGAGTCAACCCGAAGGAGGCCAAGGAGATGAAGGATCAGATCAATGAACTGAAGGCTTTGGGATTTATTCGAGACGGAGCTTCACCCTGGGGAGCACCTGTCTTGTTTGTTCCCAAGAAGGACGGAACTGTGAGGATGTGCATCGACTACCGGGCGCTGAACAATATCACCATCAAGAACAAGTACCCTCTGCCCCGGATCGATGACCTGTTTGACCAACTCAGTGGAGCCAAGGTGTTCTCGAAGATAGACCTCAGATCCGGCTACCATCAGATCAAGGTCAGGAAGGAGGACATTCCCAAGACGGCGTTCAACACCAAGTATGGGCAGTTTGAATTCTTGGTCATGCCGTTTGGACTGACGAATGCTGCTGTGTTCATGAATCTTATGAACAAGGTTTTCCATGAATACCTAGATCAGTTTGTCGTTGTCTTCATCGATGACATCCTGATCTACTCGAAGACTGAAGGAGCATGAAGAGCACCTCAGGAAAGTTCTGGGAACTTTGAGGAAAAGAAGTTATATGGTAAGCTATCCAAATGTGAATTCTTTCTAGACAAGGTGGATTTTCTTGGCCATGTTGTCACAGGAGAAGGAATTTTGGTGGACCCTAAGAAGATAGCTGCTGTTGAGAAGTGGTCTACCCCAAGCTCAGTTGCTGAAATCAGAAGTTTCTTGGGCTTGGCTGGCTACCGAAAGTTTGTGAAGGATTTTGCCAAGATTGCTGAACCAATGACGAAGCTCACTCAAGAATGAAGAGTTCATCTGGACGGAAGCTTGCCAGGCGTCGTTTGAGGAACTGAAGAAGAGGCTTACAACAGCACCGATACTTGCGCTAGCAGGAACCGGTGGTTTCTCAATATACAGTGATGCCTCTGGAAAAGGACTGGGTTGCGTTCTTCAACAACAGGAAAGTGATTGCTTACGCATCTAGGCAATTACGGACTCATGAGAAGAACTATCCACACATGATCTGGAGCTGCTTGCTGCAGTCATTTTGCTTTGAAGCTATGGAAGCATTATCTATGGAGAGAGAGTGGAAATATTTACAGACCACAAAAGTCTGAAATATGTTTTCACTCAGAAGGAGCTGAACATGAGACAAAGAAGATGGCTGGAGCTGATGAAGGATTTTGACATCGACTTAGTACCATCCGGGTAAGGCTAATGTGGTTGCAGATGCACTTAGTCGATACCCAGTGGCGATGTTCTTAACTAAGGAGCGGCACTTGTTGGAGGACATAGAGAAGCTTGGTCTGGAGATTGTACTGCCTGAAGAAAAGATGAAGGAACTGGGGCGAGAAGCTATTGTACCTGGAGCTGACTCAACCATGATGCAGTTGCAATTGTTCAAGTCTGATGGACAAAGTCAAGGAGACACAATTCCAAGACGAGACGCTTTGCAAACTCAGAGATGAAGTGCTGGCAGGAACACTTGAAGGATTCTCTATCGCCAGTGACGGAGCATTGAAGAATGGTACGAGGCTGTGTGTACCATCTGGCGAACTGAGGAATGAGCTGATGCAAGAAGCGCACCAGTCGCAGTATTCCATACATCCTGGAGCTAACAAGATGTATCGGGATATGCGTACCATGTTTGGTGGTATGGAATGAAGAAGGATGTATCCAGATTTGTGGCTAGATGCTTGATTTGTCAACAAGAAGGCTAGCAGACAGAGACCCGCAGGACTTCTACAACGCTGGACATTCCGGAGTGGAAGTGGGAGCATATAACAATGGACTTTGTGTCAGGATTGCCTCGATCCCAAGGAGGAAGGACGCCATTTGGGTTATTGTGGACCGACTGACTAAGTCAGCTCACTTTATCCCCTTCAAGGTTGGTTTATCCACTGAGAAGTTGGCGGCACTGTACATGCGGCACATCTACCGGATTCATGGAGTACCGGTAAGTATTGTATCTGACCGAGATACTAGATTTACCTCTCACTTTTGGAAGAGTTTGCATGACAGCTTGGGAACAAAACTGAAGTTCAGCACAGCCTATCATCCCCAAACTGACGGACAATCTGAGAGGACCATCCAGACGTTAGAAGATATGCTGAGATCTTGCGTCTTAGAATTTGGAGGGTCTTGGGAAGACCACTTGCATTTGGTGGAATTCTCCAAAAACAGTTACCAAGCTAGCATTGGTATGACACCATTTGAAGCTCTTTATGGACGTCGTTGCCGCACTCCACTTGCATGGGACGACGTAGGAGGAAGAGTACTGCTGGGGCCAGAGATGGTGACTGACGCAGCAGAGAAGGTGAAGGTGATTAGAGACAAACTCAGGATCGCCCAAGACAGGCAGAAGCATTGGGCTGATAGCAGTCGTCGACCACTGGAGTTTGAAGAAGGAGATAGTGTCTTTGTGAAGATTTCTCCTACTAGAGGAACGATCAGATTTGGCAGAGCTGGGAAGTTGAGTCCCAGATATATCGGACCATTTGAAGTTTTGAGCCGAATTGGTGAAGTAGCGTACCGATTAGCTCTACCAGCTAATCTTGAAGGCGTGCACAACGTCTTCCATGTTTCACAGCTCAGACGCTACATCCCGGATCCGAGTCACATCTTGGACCATTCAGAGCTAGAGATTGGACCCAGCCTTCCGTGCCAGAGAAGCCAGTGGCAATTTTGGACAGAGGCGAGAAGAGGACCAGGAACTCGGTGACTCCCATAGTCAGAGTTATGTGGAGGCACAATTCCCCAGGTGAGTCTACCTGGGAGCGAGAAGATGAGATGCGGGAGCAGTACCCGTACTTGTTTGAGACCTGAGGTAATTCCTAACCCTATCATTTAATTTCGAGGACGAAATTTTCTAAGGAGGGAAGGTTGTGAAACCCATAAAATTTAGATTATAATTGTGTTGTTAATAAAATTTTGCTAAAAATAATATTATTTTATTAATTAGTGAATTTATGAAAAGTATTTTCAAAATAAAATAATTGGATTTTTGGTGTTATCCCGAACCCAGACCCGTTCTTATTTCCGAAACCAAAATCGGTTTCGTATAAAATTCTAAGTTAATTAATTATTATCATTTTATGAAAAACCATATTTTAGAAAAATTATTTTAAAACCTGGAATTTTGAATGTTGGTCCTGACCTGTCCCGAGCCTGACTTGAACCCGTCTCGAACCCAAATTCATTTTCCGAAATTAATCATTAAAGACTATAGTATTTTATTATCCTATTTTAAGAAAAGATATTCATATCATTTCTTATAAAACTTTCATTTAATTATATATATATTCAACTCTCATAACTCTCTTAAAAACCAAGCAAAGGAATAAATTCCTTAATCTCAATTAAACTCATTTAATCCTCTTTAACTTACTATTAACTCTCAGCTCTCTCTCCCTCTACATTTCTTCCTGAAACCGATCCGACCCCATTTCCCTTCCCCTTCCATAACCCCCACTTCCTCCTTCCCTATAAAACCCTCTCCTCACTCCATTCTCTCCATCCCAACTCCAAACTCCAATCCCAAATCCAAACCTCCAATCCGGCGACCCGAGCTCCGGAGCGCCCGCGCCGCGCCCGCTGTCTGCGTGTTTTGGGATTTTTCGAATCCGCGGGATTCATCTTTTCTTCCAATATTTCATCTGAGAGCTCTAGCCGAGCATTTGAGGTATATCTCATGTCCTGTGTCCCTCCAGTTAGAATAGTCGATGATGATTCGGTCCCAATTTCCGTCATGGAAATTTGGTTGAAATTGTTGCGTTGAAGGTTCTCGGTTTAATTTTCGAGTTCACTTTGGGTTGTTCTGAGATTATTGGAGTAGTTCAGATTTTTCGAACTCTGTTAGTTTTGGACTCGTGACCAAGCTAATACTAGCTTGGGTTGAGATATCTGTTTTGTGGATTTTTCTTAAATTATAAGTTCTGTAGTTATGTTGGTGTTGTGGCCTAGCTATTATTAATTGGGTTATGGATTTTGTTCTGTGGGATTTCTTAGTATTTTGTTCTGTGGGAATTTTAATACATGTTGGCTCGGGAATTCCTTAGTATCTGTGGGCTTTGGGAATTTCTTAGTATATGTTGGTTTGGGATATTTGTTGTGATTGGCATCCTCCCAGGATTGGGTTATCCCAGTTACAAAGGAGGTGCTGCCCAATTTTCTTAAATGATTTTAAAATATTATTTCAAAACTGGCCCTTGCAAAAGAATTAATTAAAAGGATTTCCAATTGGTTTTGTTGGTTGGCTTTTGGATACCTTTCGGGCGACGATATCGGTCAATGGGCCCTTAGCGAAATGCAAACGAAACCGGCATTGTTCCGGACGTTGAGGCATTAGCTATTTTTGACGATTGGACCAATATCTGAGACTCGTAAATTATTTCAATTTAATTTAATTATTATTTTATTTTGTAATTAAATTGTAGGATAATTTTAGAGACTAACCAGAGTTTTCTTCTTATTTAAATTCATGTAAAATGGTCTGTAAAGGGCATAAGCCCAGTTTTTATTATTTTGTGGTTTTGTAATAAATTAAGTTAAATTTTTATTCTTTTCTGGTTGTGGTTGACGTAAACACGTAAAATAGTAAAATAACTATTTTATAGAAAATAATATGTTTTCTCACATTAAATAAGTTAGGAAAAATTACAAGTTATTATTTAAACAAGTTTCATTTTTTTCCTCATTTAAAGAAAAATGTAGTTTTATTATATAATTATAAAATACCAAGTTTTGCCAATAAGCTGATAAATACAAAGTTTTTCCGAAATTAAATATAAAATGATCTTTCCATCATAAGTAAATGTAACGCATTAGACAATTGAGTTTGTTTGTGTTAGTATAATAAAGATTAAAAATTGACTAGGACGAATTTAGAAATTGTAACTAGCACATCTAGCATGGCAATTTTTGGAATCTAAGGCAGACTTCTCGATTGTAGGATTTCGAGGACAAGTCTGAAATTCATCTCGGAGTCATTATCCTCATTCCAGTCAAACCAAGGCAAGTACATTTTGTGGTAGATTACAATTATTTAATAATTTTATTGCAAGTTTAAACCAGATGCAACACGGAACTCTCTCTGAGAGCATTGACTGTTTAACTGTTGGGTACTGGGGGAGTAGTGTAATGAGTATGACCACATCCAAAATAGTATAATGACTGTGTTAGCTTACCCCTCATACACACGGGGATAAGCCATATCGTATCAATAGGATACAACTGTACAACCCAATCCGGTCATATTCATTGCCTATTCACATCACACTGTTTTAACTGCTGAAAATTATTTATTTCAAAATTGTTTAAAAGTGCATAACTCCATTATTATTTCAATTGTTAAAATATCATGAATTGTACTTTGCTCCCTCCTGACTGGAGACTATATTTTTAGGTCCTATTGATGATGCAGAGCTACTGATTAGTAGCTATTATGATCCTGAGTTGTATCCCGTTGTGCTACCAGATGATGCTGGACTTGGAGATGACGAGTCTACTTTTTAGTTGTTATTTACTATTTTCCAGTTGTTGTTATTAAAAAAAAACTATTTATTTTTCAGTTGTAACTTTGTTGGACAAGTTTTTAATTACCAGAATATTAAAGTTGTGACAATTAGAATTTGTGTTGTTGATACCTGCATGAGTATTACAGCTTACTGCCGCCGTCTCAACAACGGTGCAGGCTGGGTATGATCCGATTCGACCCAAAAATTGGGACCGGGTCGTGACAAGGTTCCTGTCACAGGGCTGGCCGAGGGTAGCTACACTTGCATATACAACTATCATAGCCATGGGAATAGTCTGGGTCTATCTATCAATTACGAGTTTTCGTCTTTCCAATCCGCGAAAGACAAAAACAATAAAGAGTTCAAGAGATGTGTCACTGAACACAATTACATGATTCAAGGGCGAATGTCTATTTCAAGAGGAATTGTCAAGCAGTCGTGGATGAGATCCTAGAGACATTTATATCTCAAACCACGTAGGATAATTAAATGAAAAAGCGAACCAAATACATCATGGTTGATCAGACCGTAATACAATGATTCTGATTAGACAATATGTTAGCGGACGTCCCCAATAAACATATGTCTCGAATCAAGCTCGATAAAAGAGTAAGCTTGCAAAGCTAGGCTGTAATAGCAGCGTTGGTCAAAAACAGTCAAAATTCAAGCATGCGGGATTTTTGTAAGGAGGAGTAAGTAATTCGAGTTTTGAGATGATCAAATCCTTACCTGGTGTTCTTATTTATACAATCTTCCTACAATCTTACTATCCCTGAAGTCTTGGTCAACTAAAATATAGTTTTAGCAATGTTCTATAACCTATGATCCTCAAAATGATTTCATTTCTATGGGTTGTGCCTCGCCAGTGCGCTGCTGGCTGCAGTAAACCCACATTCCCCACTCTCACATAATTGACGACAGTGCGCTGCTGTCTAAACTTTATGGGTTAGCTAATATTTCTTTAACTATAACCGTAAAAATTTATGAGCTTCTAGAGATTCAAACAAGTTGGCAAAAATAAGTGTAGGTATTCGTCCTGTCAGTCACAACACCTAAACGAAAGAGTTAACATGGAGAGATTAACTAAAGACAAAAGGAATATAAACATGCAAGTATCTATTTTATATGCATTTCTAGGGTTGAGGGAAAATCTCAAATCAATCTACCTCGAGATTCGTACAGGAATAACAGAATCAGGAGTTATAAACCACTTCATTACAGCAAGGAGGATTAAAACTAGGCAATTCTAACTTATTATGCGATGTTTATATCTAATAGAACAAAAGAAATTAAACAGTTTATCAAAGTCAAAATTAACTCCATAATTCTAGGCAAGTCTAACAAACCAAGTGAATAGCATATCTGCATGGGGTCATATTGTCATATCAAAATAATAGTGTTTCTATAGAGATTGGACAAGTTATCTGAATTCAAAAATTGCATGGCCTATTTAACAACCTTAACTACCCAATTAGTCAAATAATTAAGGGACCCTTATCCTAGTTATTCTCCTAAATCATTTTAATCCTAATTGTGAATGAGTATTTCCTGAGCGCAGGCTCGCAATAGTACGACTAATATGGTACTACCGCGAGTTCGCAATCTTTTGCGAAGACTGACCTGCATGGGCCACCACAGGTCAGAATGTCTGTGCTCCGCCGGAGGAGCGCACATTGGAAAGAATGTATTGCTAATACCCGACGAGATAAGTACAACAGGTATCATGTACCTATTAGCAAATAAATAACCGGCAGACGGGACGGACATGTAGTGGTCTTTCCCGATCATACTATAGGTGCAAGGGATATTTAACAACAAACTTGCAACTGTTTCTTCGCTTAGGATGTGGGAGTAGAATGAAAGACGAGTCTCTAACTCCTCGTACAGCTCATGCCTCACTTGTCTCCATCCGTCTTTGTCAAAATAACCAAGATGTCTTGCAAGCATATGGAATCCGCAATGGCCATCACTCGGGACATCGACAATAGACCAAATGCTTCACCACATTCGATACGGTTGGTAGTTGTCGTACCGTAATACTTCACCACATTCGTCCATGCTAAGACAATTGTTCTTTGTGTGGTTCAAGCCATGTATCTTTGATGTAAGAAATGCATGTCGGCTCCCTCGCCTCCACTTTTGCTTGAATAAGTACCATGTAGCGTCGTAACTGGCAATCGTAGAGGCTCACCATGCACAATTTCAATCATTGTAGAATTCGTCAAAATTTGCATGTCAAGTTTACCATCCTCCTTCCGAAACTTCAACTTACATTGGGTTTGAATATTACGATTGACATGCCAAGTGCATAGCAATGTATCCGCTTGAGAAAAAATAATACGAATAGCATTAATTAGGGCATACTCTATGTCGGTAACAAGAACTGACGGCTCTGTATGACCGGTGTAAAGTATTTTCAGTTTCTCCAACGCCCATGTGTAGTTTTCAAGTTTTTCACTCTTCATGAAGCAAAATGTCACTGGAAATATTTTCCAAGTAGAGGTGAACCCGACAACATGAAAGAGAGGCATATTGAACTTATTGGTCTTGTACGTGCAATCAAGGACTAACACATCGACAAAAGACCTGGCCAGACTTGTGCAATCGGGATGAGCCCAAAAGATTGAAATTACTTCATTACTCTGGGGATGTCTTCTATGAAACTCAACATAATGATTATCGACAAACAACTTAAGCACTTCTTGCATCGTCATTCTTGATTTCGTCCGAACAACGTTCGAAGTAGATAGGGCGTTGTATATTGACTTCATTATAGACTTGTTCTTCTCATCTTCATGTCGTATGACGAAATATATTTGTCTCGGTGCAACTCCGGAAGTGGACAAGTCTTCGACTATCTTCTTCTCCGTATTGTTCAACCTTTCGACATACGAATGACCCAATAGTGTTTCGGCAATCTCATGGTTTTGGGTTCCATTCTTCACTTCTACTGTCCACTTCCCTTCTTCTTCGTTTCTAATATGGATCGTGAATGGATAACCACATTTTCTCGTTCCAATATTTTGTTTGGGAACTTTACTTTGGATAACTGTGTCTTTCATGTGGGTTCTGAACACACCACCTCTTTCATATCCAACCATCACAGTTTGTCTTTCCGGACGATTTCGGGCCGATCTAGATATCACTAGAACTATGTTGTTTTTTCGTCCAACTTCTCAACACCAATGTACCGCACCGTTGCTTGATTCAAACCAAAGATCGGTCCAGAATAAATGGCCTACATCGATTACAATTGGAGCTGGTACCGCAAAATCAAAAAATGTCAAGTCCTACAATAGAACTTAAAAGTTAATAAAATTAAACAACTACATAAAGCATATATGAAAATGTTGCAATTAAATAGGACTGCCAGAGAGGAGGCAGTCCTTCACAATATGTAGGACTGCAGCAGGCCTGGCAGTCCTACTTATTGTGAAGGACTGCCACCTCTCTGGCAGTCCTAATCTATGATATGGACTGCCAGAGAGGTGACAGTCCTCTGTGTCACAACCCGAATTTTCACCCGATAAAAAGTTAAAATTTAGTTACCAAGAGGGTTTCTGAAGCGTCAAAGTGTTCTTCGGACGTTGCGGGAAGAGAGTCTACAACATTTAATGACCCGGGTTCTTCCATGTTCAATTTTTTTCTACATTAAACACATAATTCAACTTTTATATGTGAAATTCATGTTTAAAACTTTAAATAAATATTAATTCGACGACTTACCAATAAATGAGAGAAGTCAATGACACTATTACTAGAAATTTTACCAACAATCTTTTCAAAATGTAGGTTGGGAGAAAATTTTGGCTAGATTATATTCTATGACCTAAAATGGGGAGGAAGAGAAGAAAAGAGTTGAGGGAGAGAAGAAAAGAGTAGAGGGAGGAAGAGAGAGAAAAGAAAAGAAAAGTCTTTTATACCTAATGTTGGGTTGTCCCCAAATAAAAAAATGGGATAATTTAGCAAATGCCCCCATTCTAAATATTGAAATTAGCATATACCCCCACTATTTTATTTATCTAACAAATACCCCCATTTTTTGATATAAAATAATAAAAATTTAAGATATACCCCCACTCTTTTACATAGGAGTGGGGGTATTTGCTAAATAAAATAAATAGTGGGGGTATATGCTAGTTTTAACATTTGGAATGGGGGTATTTGCTAAATTATCCCTAAAAAAATTGATGGCAAATTTGTAATATTTGTAAATATTTTTGGGCTGCCCCCAAGTAAACTTGGTGGTGCCCTTAGAAAAAGCCCTTTTGAAATCATTAAACACAATGGACCATAGAAAATCCATTATAAACCCGACCCGTTGAAGCTATATGGGTTTTGGTGAAGTTTGTTAGACGGATCAATTCCCAAACCCTAGCTTCCCACTCACTTCCTAAGCGGAGAAAAAGAAAAGTAAGCAATTTCTCGATAATCTCTCAATTTCCTTGTTCCTTACAATCAACTGATATTCATTTGTTGAAAGTTTTACTTTATTGGAAATTGGTAGAAAAAAAAACAAATTTTGATGTTCACGAGGTCTACTTGTACAGTCTATTATTCATTTGATTGCAAAGATTTGATTTTTAGTTTATTAGGCATAGGTTAAGTGTGCCCTCAAGAGTGAAATCCTGAAAGAAAGGTTTGATTTTTATGTTAATGTTCCATGAGGTCTATTTGTATTGTATTATCTATTGCTAATTTGTTGCCAAAGATTTTTTTATTTATTTTCAGTTTCTTATGGGTGGGTTCAGTGTGCGCTCAGAAGTAGAACCCTAGGAAGAAGGGAAAAAAAAAAAACTTTTGTTTTGGTATTGGTAGAAAAAAGAAATTGCTTTTGATGTTCATAAGGTTTTTTATTTATTTTTTAAATTGTCTTCAAAGTTTTCATGAGGATTTTTTATTGGTTGATGTCAAAATTATGAAATTTGCTTTCCTTTTGATAGGTTCAGTGTACCCACAAGAATAAAACCTCTTTTCTTTTGGGGCCTATTTATGCCATTTACTAGTTTGATGCCAAATGTTTGATTTGATTTTTTGTTTCTTATGGATAGGTTCATTGTGCCCACAAGAGTGAAAACCCTGGGAAAAAAATGATTTGATTTTTATTTTGCTATTGTAAAGAACAAAATTTTGATCATGAGGTCTATTTGTACCATTTATTCTTTGTTTGGTCGCAAAGATTGGATTTTTAGTTTTCCTATGGATCCCACAACCCTGAAAAAAGAATTTGACCTTTTTTTATTGTAAGAACAAGATTTTGAATACTCGTAACTCATCTGGTCTATTTTGTATCCAATTATTCTTAGTTTGATGGCAAAGATTTCATTTTTAGTTTCTTATGGATGATGAACAAAATTTGTTGCTCATGATCAGTGTTTCTTATGGATGAAGAACAAAATTGTTGCTCATTATTCTTAGTTTGTTTCACGATTCGTGGTTCGATTCTAGTACGTGTACGCGGAACGGTACTTTGACCGGTACGCAGTAGGGTGGGGGTATACTTAGTCGGTTCGCACTTCGGGTTCGCAGTTCGATCCAGTTCGTATAAGTACTTCGGGTTCGCAGTTCGATCCAGTTCGTATAAGTGCGTAGAGTTAACTTACAAAATATCAACAAACAAATATGAGATTAAAGTTTGATGTGCTGTCATCCATCCAAGATAGTTAGAACAAAATAGGTCAGTTTTCGATGTAGAACTTCACGAAAAGGTCAGTTTTTTTTTTTCTTCCTTCTTTCTTTCTTTCTTTCTTTCTTTCTTTCTTTCAGTTTTCTGCCCTATTTTTTGTTTTTCACACACAAAGGAAAAAATCACTCTGGTTCGCCATTTTTGCCATTCCAGTTCGCAATCCGAACCCGTTCTGGTACGCATGAACCCGGCTCGCGATTTGCAGGGGTAGGACGAGTCTTGCAACCCTGCTCATGATACATATTTGTACCATTTTTTTAGTTCGATTGCAACGATTTGAATTTTAGTTTCTTACAGAAAGTTTCAGTCTTACAGGAGTAAAACCCTAGGTAAAAAAAGAAAAGATAAAGGTTATTCTTTAGTTTGCTATTGTAAAGAACAAATTTTTGATGCTCATGAGGTATATTTGTACCATTTATTCCTAGTTTGATGCCAAATATTTTATTTTTAGTTTCTTGTGGGAATTTTCACTGTGCCCGCAAGAGTAAAACCCTCAAGTTGTATACACGAGGGCAACAATTTCATTATCGGATCTGATTATTGTTCTTTTTCCTTTCCTCTTGTATAAAACACAAATAATAGTGATTAGCTAAATTTAGTAGTATCTGTTGGAAACCTTTTAAGTCCTTCAGTTGAACTCTTCTGGGAAGTTTCAATACAATGATATAAAATTATTATAGTTATTTGTTTGTTTGGATGCAAAAATTTGATTTTTAATCTCTTGTTGGTAGGTTCAAAGTGTGAATTAGTGGCAAACCATCCAGGAAGTATGGATAATCCAAAACTTGATGCCCTGTCATAGTCGTGTCTTACACGTGTAAGACACGAGAAAATACAATAGGACACAACAAAATACAGCAGGACATCCCAAAATCCGTGCCGTGCCCATATCGTGTAGTACTCATGCCCGTGCAGCATTTGGACCATCTAGTCTTTATTTCAGTATAAGATAAAAACTTCTATTATGCAGTATAGGTCTGAATTCATGGTACTTGTTTACTGAATTCATGGTTCCTTCTGATCTTGTATAGCTATGGTGAATGGACACGGCACCTATTTTTGTGTGTCTTGGTGTATTTTGTAGTTTTCGGGTTGGGTCCAATACAAGGTTGTAAAATGCGTTAGTTGGGCTGGCGCCCGGCGTGGCTGCTTTAAAAAAAAAAACCAAAAAACCTACAAAAATTTGTAGAAGAAGTCCATAAAAACCCAAAAACATGCATAGTTTCCCGCGGGGGGGGGGGGGGGGGGGGGGGGGGGGGGCGGAGCGCTAGGTGGGCGCCTAGGCGGGCACCAGGCACCTAACTTCGGGCCAATTTTTAGAACATTTGGTCCAGTACACGTCTCATATGTGTCTGACAAAGACAGGGCCCACATTTTTGGAGTGTCCATGCTTCGTAATTTCATAGCAAAAAAATGCAATCGTTAGCCTACTTGAGGAATGTATGTTTTAATCCTCTTTTAGATCCCTCGTCCTTCGGAATGATTATTGCTAAAAGGATGTACAACTAATGTTTTATGCCTCATCTTGTTTACCAATAGGTTGATTTTTCTTTCCCCAACAAGGAGAAGGGAGATGGGAAGGGAAAAGAAGGCTGGAGCCATCTTTATCAGGTTGGTTTCGGCTGCAGGGACTGGGTTTTTTCTATGTGAAGCGAAAGAACCCTCGGAAGATAACGGAGAAACTTGAGTTCCGCAAGTACGACCCTAGGGTGAATCGGCATGTTCTCTTCACTGAGGCTAAGATGAAATAGAGAATTTACTCGGACTCGTAGCTGTTGCAGGAAATTTAATCCATCACATCTTTTCTATCATTTGACGCGGATAGTTTTTCTCTAGTTTCAATGTTTCTTGTCTATGGAAAGAGGTTCAACTCTGTACTTTGATTGCTTATTTCTTGTAGATGAAATTTGAATTCTAATGAAGTAAATTCGATTTGGGTGTGTAAAGTGTAATTGTGTGATTCTATAAGACTTTTGAGAGTCAACATGATGGTATGATTAGATCAGTTTTAGAAGGCTGACATTTTACTTGGTTTTTCTTAATGCATAGAATTGATTGGAAAGCAAATGTTGTTCCTTTTTTTCTCTCATTTTTTCGCTTATAATCTGCTTGGATTTTTTTTATTTTTAGTAAAACTTGGAGACAAGTTTTAGTTTATGTAAAGAAACTTTCTTAGGTTGGGTTTGGAGCAGCTGCTTACCAGCTTATGGAGACAACAGCAATAGAGATTTTCTTCCTCGCTCCATCAAGATGTCAGGGTACCAATTAAATTGCAACTTGGTTAGAGTGTAATATCTACTTTAGGATAGCAAGTTCCTAAGTAGTGATGTGTACTTTATGGTATTAATGTTGCAAATTTGATATATCTAAATGTGTATTGTTAGGCTAGTTAGAGTTTAGATCCTGAATTTTTATACCAACTTAGAATTTAAGTCCTAACCTATTATATCCTGAGCGTGAGCAAAGGGCAACAACCAACGCAAGCTATAGAAAGGTGGGTATAATGATAAAAAAAAAAAGCCAAAATAAAAATCCAATGTCTAAAAATTTAATTGGACATCTCAAGCTTAAACTCTTAAGCTGATATAAAATTCATGGTCTAGTGGTGTTTCATGAAGACAAAGGTTAAATGCAAATTAACATTGTCCCCGTACTTTATGTCATTCTGGTGAGACTTTTCTAAAATTTAGATCAATTATGAAAAGGTTTGCAAATGCACGCACCATAGTGTGGTGCATCATCAAGCTATAGAGCTTAATATCTATAAGGTTTTGCAGAAAAAGAAGAAAAAAAAATCGAATTGGGTAGATCCAATGCGGACATGGTCAACGGACTGGTCCGGCTCAGCCCACCCTTCCCTACGAGTCGGACTAGGTCTAGGTTTTGCGAACCCAAGTCTTACTTGATTCCCTAACTGATTCAAGCCGGATTTTACCCTCCAACCCGGTCAATCCAGCCCACTATTCCCCTCTCTCTCTCTCTCTCTCTCTCTATATATATATATATATAAGGTAATTATATATTTTTTATTCTCTATTCTAGAAATTTTTATTGAGTAATTCTAACTAGGGTAGGGTTAATATTATGGATTAGGTCAAATCTGGATAGTATCAATATGGACCCAACTTTACTGATATTGCTCTTGTTGATGGCAATGGCGACAGACCGTCTGGCCTGGCCACTCGTTGACTTTTGAAGTCCGATTTTATACTTATTTTAGTTATAGACGATTATTGAAAAATAATGTTAAGGTGACACCAAAATCTAACTATGATAACATTAATCCTTGGACGATCAACACAGGCTGCATTGTCAAAGCATAAAGACATGCACAAGAGTGGTTATATAACGCGAGTAAAAGAGTGACAAACTTCTGAAGTACAACTTCAATCACCCCTTCACTGTTTTGCCACCCAGTCCTCTTTTGAAGCTAATGTCATATAAAAATACAACCGGGTCGCTGAAACACCCAGCACTTGGCAAGACGAGGGATTCCCACAAACCTGACATGAGGGCCGAGAATGATTTTAGAGTCGCAAGAACTCTCAAAACACAAATTCCTTCAAACACTTCAGCCATATCCCTTCTCTATACCACAAGAATTGCTTTTAACAATGGATATGTGAATGATCACTAACATCACCTCACTATTTTTGTATGCATTTGGATCACAAGGTGTATTAATACTAAAACACCCACTTTAGCTTAATTCAACACATCTCAAAAGTATTAAGTGGCCTGATGAACATGTTGGTTGGAGAACACAGGGGTTGCTTTGTGTACGAAGATAACAAACTGAGAACATATCCGAGCTATTAATACATTTACAGCACAAACAAAGTCTCAGACAATAAGGGAATACACATTACTCAAATCTGATTCCCAGTTACTATGCAATAGATCTAAAATCCAGCAAAAAGGAGAAGCTTCTACAACAGAAGAAACAATTGACTTGCAAGCATAAACTTAAAGCTCTCTGATTATTCTTCTTAGCCATTGCTACCTGCAGATAAAACCTAACATTTATGAGAATTTGCAGCTTCTGAGACAAACTATTGATTCAGTAATCAAAGATATAAAAGGATGCATATCTAAGGAACTGGTTTGGGAGCGCATCTGAACTGGGAATCACAGAGCACAACAATGTGCATCTGAGGTCCAATGCAATATGCAGTATACTGGTACTCGAATGAAATCTGCTGTGGGTTTCATCTTGGGTTTTGTTGTGGTAAACATCAAAATTTTGACAATATTTGGTTTGAAACGCTTGGCTTGGAGACTCAGATTAAAATTTTAAACCCCAAAAGAAGTACAAAAATTTAAATCCAACCCAAAAGATCAACTTAATGGAACTCTGTGATTTCTCTGCAGTTCCATGAACTTGTGTTATAACAGAACCTAACAAACCATACATGCATAAAACATGAGTTTCATTTATGACATCCTGTATTTTATGAAGATAAAAGATCAGGAACAAGGGAAAAAGCTGCTTCTTTTTTTTGGGAACTAAATCCCCTTCATACCTTGTATAAACCGGAAATATCATTTGGACATTCATCACTTCATGCGAGTAATGCCCAGACAATGTCAATTGACGGAGGTAATATTACTTTTCCTTCTTAACCTATCATGACCAGATATGTTTTTATTTCTTTTTCGAGAATAGGATATAGTTTAATTTGACCCACGTTATCTAGAATATAACTATTAAGTATATAACAGATGAGTAGTTGCCCCAAAACACTATCTTGTTCAGTTGGTTATCTACTGCTTCATTACAGCATTTAAGGGTTTAGAACAAGCATAGTCACTGAAATAGATCCTTATCTATTAAAGAGATACCTGCAGTTCTAGATGTTCCTGCTTCGCCAGTTGGTCCCAGCTGAGTAACCCTCATTGATCTCAGCTTAGCAGCTGAAGACCCTAAACGAGTTAATCAGTGGCTGATTTTCTTCTTCATCGTACTCTTCATCTTGTGCATTCTGCTCTGATGCACTAATAGAATCTTCATCACTGGAACTTTGCCCATCAAAAAGTTTCTTTCCCTGTATATTCTTTGTTTTTCTTGGACGTCCCCGTCGTTTTGCAGTGTTCCCTTCTTTCTCATCTGCAGTAAAGTCACATATTTAGTACTCCTTGAAACATAACGAGATCCAACATGCAGAAGTCTCTTCTAGCCACTTAAGATGGCCAGTCTTCTCAGTCTTAGGGGTGAGCGTTCGGTTTATTCGGTTTCAACCGAACCGAATTAACCAAAACCGAATAAACCGAAATTCTAAAAATTCAAAACCGAAACCAAACCGAATTTGCCAAAACCGAAACCGAACCGAATAATGAATTTGGTTTATTCGGTTTGTTCGGTTGGAATTAATGGTCAAACCCAAAGTTCGGATCATGGTTAAATTATATTAAAATTATAATGTTTATACATGCATTTGTTGAATTTCAAAGTTACACACAAAGTTGAACTAGTTGTTAAATTATCAAAGTTGTAATTCAAAACACATACATAGAATTGTTGTTTTCAAACTATACACATTTTTAAATTGAGGGTATTTTTATAATTGTATAACTCTTATTCTGTTTTTCGGTTTGGACCGAAACCTGAACTCAAATCGAAACCGAAACCGAATAAGAAACTTTTGTATTTTGAAAACCGAAACCGAACCGAATTATTTTTTTAAACCGGATCGAATCTTTTATTCGGTTCGATTTTCGGTCCAAAACCGAATAATGCTCACCCCCTACTCCAGTTTACTAGTGCTACCCTAGACCCCCCCCCCCCCCCCCCCACCCCCCCCCCACACCCCCCCCCCCCCCCCCCCCCCCCCCCCACCCCCCCCCGATGGTCACACAAAACAAAGTTGTAATCCTTTTTCTTCAATTACAGATTTGTTCACAATCCAAAGAAAAAATTGGAGGTGAACTCACGCTGGCAACATTGAAAGATCAAAGACAGTCCAAAATTTTTATCTGGCAGAACTTGAATAGTGTAATTTGATGATGCAAGACAGCAGTTGAACGTGTCATTTATCACATACTCGTTCTGTCAAGGAGCTCCAGATTATCATATGTCAAGTTACTTTTATTACTGAATTAATGTCAAGAACCGAAATAGACAAAAGAATAACTATAAAATGGGTTCCATAGTCAGGATACGGAAAAATCCAATTCAAGAAAATGCCACACATGCACTAAGAAAATGAGACCAGCTCCAAATTTGAAATACTAGGATCAATACATATTACCTTTCTCGGCCTTTCATAAACAAAATATGTAATGACATCAAGTACCTACTGTACCTTAACTGATTAACTGCAATAAAAAAATCAAGTGGGAGGTGACAATCTATGGCTGGGTTTTGGATTGTTATCATGGCTGCTGCTGCTGTTTTTTCTTTTTCAAAAGCATTCCCCAAGCTGTTAGGTAACAGACGCTTATCAAAAACCTTGCGAAAGGTTTAGTTCGAAGCATGGTTTAAAGTATCGGCCGATACCGATCCGGTACGGCCAATACCGATACGGTTTGACATTTCCCGATCCGATACCAACCGATACCCGATACTGACCGATACCGACGTTGGGGATCTCTTTTTCGGTTAATTCGACAAAGAAAATTAAACGAAAAAGGCAAATCAGCAAGGGTTTAAAGCATAATAAGGTTGTAAAAGCATGTAAAGAAATTTTCAAACTATTGTATGTAAACCAATCGGTAAGGGTGACTACTATTTCATTTAATTTCAAAACTACTAAGAAATAACAATGAAAATACTTAAAATTATGCCTAAATGTATAAAATATATGTTTTTAAATGTAAATAATTTATTAATAATTATTTGTTTTCCGATACCAAAAAATCCGATACTCCGATCCGAAACCGCCGATACTACTGATATCTCCGATACCAATACTCATAGGAATAGTCCGATACCGATTCCAATACTACTTCGAAGTTTGGGACAGCTTCTGAAAGCAGGTGGGACGGTTGTTATCAAAAGCTGCCTCTGCTGTTGTTGTTCTTTTTTTTCTGAAAAGCAGTAGTAATCCCAAACAAAGCCTAAGGATAGGTTTGAGATTACTTATAATGGGTATTCTGCGTCTTTTTTTTTAAAAGCAGTTCCATAAGTTGTTTGGTAATAGCATCTTATCAAAAGTAGTTTTGTAAAGAGAGTTTAAAGCAGGTGCCTAGTAAACTAATATTGTTTTAGATGACATCTATTAAAGAAACAGCTGGTCAATACATGATTAAAAAAATCAATGATAATGGCATGTGTGATCTGGAGAATGTTCCTTAGAAATGACAAGTGACAATTGGTTCCCTGACATTATGATTTAGTCCTTTTTAAGCTTCATTATTAGCATGTCATTGCTTCAATGAACAAGCAAAGCAACAATGCAAGATAATAATATTTGATCTACCAAGGAGGTTTACTTAGAGTGACTAATGGGTTGCAATCATACCTTAAAAGCCAGAAGCGGGAACGGGAGAAACACTACTACTTAGAAGAGTCTAAAGTTTGGAGCGTGCTAATAAATTTTTTATGTTTATTACTTATTGTTATAAAAAATTATAGATATCATAATATTTATTAGAATTTATACAGTTAAGTTCAAAGTTACAGAGAGATTATTCGCATGGTGATTTTTATGATGTCACGGTAAATAATCCTTAGTTTCTTGTTACTTTGATGAACATGTATTAAAAATTCTCCAAACTTTCTTCCCAATTTTTTTTGTCCTCTTTTAAAATTATGGTTCTATTATGGAAAGCATGCATGTCAACGCACAACGTGCTCCCATCGCAGAGGAAACGAGCTCCCGCCGCCTGGAAAACGAGCTTCCAAGTAAGAACCGGCAAATCAAAATTCTTACTAAGATTCGTCGGCTCCTAGGAGTTTCTGGCTTCTAAGAATCATACTACTATTACTAAGTGATCCTGACTCCTGAAGGTAAAAGAAACTGGAACAGGTAGAATACTGATCCAACCTTTGAAACTAGACTAGCAAGACATTTATTGGAAGTATTGATAGGGTTTTCTTTATTGGAAACAATTTAAGGATCATCTGATCATTGACTTGCTTGCAGAGGAAAGATCCAAGTAGTTTCATATGCTGCAATCGAAAGAAATGATTGATCTGACATGAGATAGTATATTGTATGAGTATTTTCTCGATATAAACATTTACTCAATACCAACAATCTCATAATATTTAGACAGGCTGGTAATGGCAGCGTTATTGTGAAGTCTCCCGATGTTCTATGCTTCTGAGGGAGCATCAAAGCAATTCAATTTGCAATTCAAATCTTATGAAGGCAGTCATAAAAAATAAACTGAAAATGAATCAGAAAATAACAGTAAGATGGCCTACACAGTAACACAGGTCTATCATTAAATAAATGTCGCCTGTTTCTGACATATTACCTTGCATAACCTCATTCTTCATGCATTTCTCATGTAACTGTTCAACAAATGTATAGTATGGACGCCAGCCACTAGGATCTTCATCTGTATTTACATTCTCCAATCTTTTCTTGACATCTTTCAGACTAACAAAACAAATTAGGAAGCTAGGAATCAGAATGTGATCTCGTTACCAACTATCAAAGTAGCTAGTTTGAGGTTCATAACTTACATGTCTTGGATATCTGATGTTGGAAGTTTCGATACAAATGGGAGAACAGCCACCTCAAGAAAATATAACTGTTTTGGAGCATCCATAAAAGCAAACGATATGCCATCCTTGACAATTTTCAGAATGTCAGATTTATGTTTGTTGCGAGCTGCACCAACAAAAGTTCCTGAAAGCCGAGCTGCCAAATCTTTACAATCTGATAATGACCTGCTTGCCAAGGGCTGATCATAAAACTGGGAGAGATCCGCTACATGCCGCTTGTAGCCCTAACTCAGATCAAAATAAAAGGTTAAAAAAATCTCGAGTCACTAATTTGTCCTGAAATTATAAGTTATCGTTTCGGACGATCTATACAAGATAGTCCCCATTGACTTGTTACGCAGTTACACTTGATATAGAACACTGAACACAATCATTCTCTTACTAATATGCACAATAATGCCACCGCAAAGCAAATTGGACGAGGACTAGCAAGGATGTCAGATTATATACTTCTCTCCAAACTATTTTGGGTTTTGAGTTTTAAATAACTTCATACTAATATCACTTGAACATAGTCTTCAATGCAATAGTTTACTAATATAAGTTAGACTTTAACATCAAAATTAGGCGTATACTATATTCTTATGGGGAGAGTTGATGAAGGGCATACTATAGTTTATAGATATATCATATTCATAAGAAAACTCAGTTCCAAAAATTCCATAGCCTGTAAGAGCTGTGATGAATGAAAAATGTCATATTTCTAATTTTCGTTAATGATAAAATTAGGTTCCTTGTGCGTCAAGTAGCATGACCTAAGGTAAGGCCATCTAAAAGGATTAGGTTTCATGAGCATAGAAATTAATGGTCCAGATTCGTCTGATGTGGCCACTAACTATAATTATTAATGGTAATTTCCTTTTCCAACAATCACAACACATTAATTGCACATCCCACTAATTAATACAACACACTATTTAGTAGAGACCCATATTCTATATAGACCTGAACTAATAATTTCTATTGATGTACGGTTGAGATTGCGTGTTCTTTTATATGTCAAATTGTATGTGTCACCCGATCTCTTCCCATATATATATATATATATATACTTTTTTTTTAGGGTGTCCACTTCTTAATGGTGCTTGGAGGCATGCCTCCAAGGGGGCTCGAACCCGCGCCACTGTGCCGGGGTGTTCCACCGTTCCCAATGGGCTACGGCCATCTCTTCCCACACACACACACACACACACACACACACACACACACACACACACACACACACAGAGTCAGAATGATTGAAGAATGCAATAATCAACAGTTAGTTCACTAGTCATAGCATTAAAAAGAAATTTGTACCCACCCTTTTCAGTGCCTCCAAAAATATTGCAGGGATGTCATCATTAGCAGATTTCTTTAAAACTGCAATCAGGTGCTTGATAATCTCTGTTATCATTGTTCCATGCATCACAAAATGTGAAATAATCTCTGGACCAAGATAATCCTGCAATACAGAAATTAAACACTTTCAAATTAAAATTAGAAAGATGTCTTTTATCCAACTTTATCACTAGGTCATGGTAGTAGGAAACATATATTTCATTGAAGGCATTTTGCCAGAATAGTAATATTCAAGAAATTTCCTACCCATCATCCTAATATCAATAGGCTGCCCACAAGAAGGATTACTGCTACTATCATATAACGTTAGAACACCAGATATAATAACATTGTACACCGTCATTGAGTAGAATCTTGAATAAAAAAAGGTTGATGATAAACTGAAAGCCAGTTAGCATCAGTGGATATAGCTCAGGCATTATAAATTGAAGACCAAGAAACCATCACTAAAACATATAAGTTATCATTTACCAGATGCAATCATTCATAATAAGCCTCAAGTAATCTACACCAAGCTGAAATCAAATAGTAGAGACAAATTAACAAACACATGTTACTGTAGATAATATCTTTATCCCAAGAAACAAGCTCTTACCTTAAACTACAAGTTGTACTTTCATGATGACAATTCTCGGACTCATAAAATCTCCCTAATGCTTTTTGAAAAATTAGGGTCATTATCAAACTATACTTGGCAGAATAGACCTGTTGTACAATAAGCTACTACCACTTCAAAATAATCTTGAGAGGAGAGGGGAAAATTGATAAGAATTGACCCTAGTCTCACATGACCAGTATCCTAACAGTTCATAGTCCTTTAACTTGGCAGAGAACAGATCCATTTTCAGTTCATGACTTGTCAAATTGGGTGCCCTCCTACAGATGATGAACCCATCAGACATTATCGCAGGATCAAGTGAAAACAGAGGACAAAAACTGGAGCCATTAATACACAATTTGGGACAGGTTATCAGGAACCTATGTGTCCTTTACTGCTGGTCAAATGCAAAACAAGCTTTTCTATTTCAAAAAATCACAGCAAAATCAAATGACACTTGTTGAGAATTAGGGCCAGTTGATATGGGGGGTAGGGTAAGAGTTGGGTTTTGGGTTGCGCTAGGGTTGGGACTGGGACTAGAATTGGGGTTTTGGACAGGGAAGAAACATGATGGGGAATAAGCTTTGGCAGAGATGGAGAAGGGGGGCTAGGATTTGGAAACTTTTTGTGAGGTAGAGAGCTGGTTCTGAGATGAACCATGCTCTGATTCCATGATACCATGTTGAGGATAAGGCTCAACCATGGATATAGTTTCATGATGTTTCTGAGTATATATTGTAGGAGTAGGTGAGTGTCCCTCTTTAGTGCTTATCTAATGTGGGCCTAGAGAGGGGGTACAATGAGAGAACAAGTACGGACATACAAGTCTAGTACTCTAAGTCTCTAACATTACTGTCTTACTGAAAACTGTGCTGCTGTTAAAAAGAACCATTAACTAGATAAATACAAATACATACACAGAACTTGAATGTTATGATATAGATTCAGAGCAGGTTTGAGTTTGTGTTGGACAAGAATGTACTTGGTGTGAAACTTTTTTTGAGGTTTTCTTATAGTAAGGATGAAACGGTAGAGAACCATACCAAAGTCAAAGACATTACTCTCTAAGAAGCACACCCCACCAAATCCACCTGGCCCTTCGGGTGTGGGGGTAGAGATGGGGTGGGAGGCAACATGATTGACCTCATGCATTGATGTAATGAAGATTGTCATTGTGTCAGTGGACATTATTCATCATCTTTCATCAATGCTTTCTTCATGCCCGCTCAATAGTTACCATGTTGCAAGGACATCTGGACATGAATACAACACAGATCCTCCTTTGGCTTGTCCTATATTTTTTAAGTATCCTAATGGTTTCCGCTGCCCTACAAGGACATGACATGGATGCTTGGTGACCGTGATTCCTAAATGATTACAGTATGACACTGAAAGAATCAAGGATCATTTGACTGCACGAACTAAACACTTCTTAGAAGGTCTACAACAAAAACCCAAAACTAGCAAGCCAAAAGGAGATAGAAAAGCCACACGTCGCAACTTCAAACTTAACAAAATAATGTTGTCACAACACTTACACCTGACAAGAAACCCCATAATGGGGCATGGACAATCCAACAACTAGATTGAGATATAAGATGGAAGAACTACAAGAAAGCCTTTATTCCAAAAGTAAGACGAAGATATAAGATGGAAGAAACTCCAAATCCCCTGAAACACAGCAATTCTGCAAACTTGTGATTCATGAGGAAAGCCAAACCTCAATGGAAGCATATGTAATAAGAGCATAAAGAAATACAAATAATTGGGTGTGCATCCAACTTCATCTCCGTATTCCAGCACTGACGGATATACATTTATTCATCTATTATAATAATATGGATAAAAATAGCTATATTTTCATATTTGGACAGTATCCAAATAATTCCCTATTTGTCGTCATCATCATCATCCAGGCCTCCTCCCATCACAATGGGGTCTGCTAAGGAGCACAAGAAAGCTCCATAAAAGAATCAACAAAGTTTTTATAACTAGTTGCAGATATGGACAGGACAGAACTATGCCATAGAACCTAGATAGTTGGCAGGTAGGCTGGTCTACCTTTTGTAAATGCAGCTTAAGCTCATGAAACTGTAAAACCCATAACTTTGGACCATGTACATATGGGTTTTTATGACGCTTTTTGGGTTAGTAATAGTTGTGTGCATATTTTTCTTTTAGCATTAATTTAACCCATTCTCTTAGCCCAATGACTTAAGCCCATTAGCTACCAACCCAAACCCGAACCCAATGACTTAAACCCATTCAACCCACGTACCCATTCGTTCGGCTATTCCGCGTAAACCCCCCTAACTCCGGATCTGAGAGATCACGTACAGAATAACTCCTCCTCCACAGAATACTTCTCATCATACCACCTTCCCAAACTCACCACACCTCTCTCCACACACCTATGATCCCAAAGCGATCGCGCCTCGACGATCCCCGTGCCACCCCGATCTTTTCGACACCTCCCTGGGGACGTTTTCCGACGTTGCGGCTGTAGTGCCCACTCCTCGCGGTCCACTATGTAATACCTACGGCTTGCTGACTCAGTCTTGAATTAAGGATTTGGAAAAACCTTTGCCGGTATCGATTGATCACGGATGAAATGCAATGAACATTTCCAATTGATGGATTGGCTTCTATTGAAATGAATCCAAGAGTTTTGTTGGATGTTTTCTTTCGCTGCTTGGTTTTGATGAATGTGTTTTCGTGTTGGTTTTTGATGATTGGTTTTCATTGTTCGCTTTCATCGCATTTCGCATTCATTTCGAATCTTGAGAAAAAGAGACGAAGTATGCTAATCAACTGTTGGTGCCAATGTAGGACGCGTGAACTGTTCGTGAACGGCGCATGAAGTCCCTCCTTCTCTCAAATAAGATTCATCTCGGTGAGTTGCTTCAACCGAACAAACATTGATCTGTACGCCTAATAAAAATGATCTCTAGTCCACTCTGTTGCCTTGTCCCTATGATCAACGATACCACATCAACAAAAGATAAGAGAAGATAATTGAATTGAATCGAATGCAAGAATATGTATTGTTACTCTATCTGCTCCATAAGAATGATCATCTGTTTGGTTACTAAGTATGCTTGAAAATGTAGACATGTACAGACGAACTTGTACGTGTTGAGATGAACATGAAGGCACGAAATGAACGTGTCGTATATCTGTGCAAAGTCCAAATGTGTCTCATCTGATAGAACGGCTAGAGCATGCATTTGGTCTCCGACAACTTGTATACAAGAAAAATATGTCTCGGGTGGTATCTGGGGGCACCTGGAACCGCTCGGCATAGGAGAGATTAGGACCTCCATGTGAAAATGGGAGTCGATATCTGAGTCCTTAGCGACGAGCTGAACCGGAGAGTCACAACGGCTAATCATGGGGATAACCCATGGACCAACATGTAGAATAGTCCACCTGCATGACCCGAATTACAACTTCAATATATGCATGAATGAAACATGAATTATTCGTTATGCAAATTGTGCTAACATGTTTTTGTGCAGGGATGACTGTCGGCGTTGGTAAGTTGCTTATGATATATTTCTACTATCATGTTCTTATGAATTGTTAAAAAGAACCTAGACAAGTAGAAAGATCACTAGTAAATGTTAGCTTCACATGTTGATTTAGTGCAGAGATTTACGAGTTCGGCCAAAAGCCGCTCGCCAGTACATGACGTGTGCTGACCCACGTTGTGGGCATCCTTTTCAGAAAGCAAAAGGAGACAGGAGGATTTCAAGTGAGGCACTAAAGCTCGTCTAGCCCAGTAGAGCTGTTGACTGTCTCGAAGCGTCATTTTCATTCCAGTCAAATTTCAAGTTTTCTTTCCTTTTGAAGGTCTTTTCAATTCCAGCATGTAATAAAGAGATATGATGTATGGACATTGTGACTATTTTCAAGAGAATTTCAACGAGAATCATGTAGCCAATATAAGACACTCCGAGTTTGCAAAGCTTTGTACTTGTATTCCTATCAAGTTTATCAATAAAAGAAGTATTTCCATTTCAAATCTCTGTGTCCAATATTTGGTTTTCTGCAATGAATGGGTGCGTGCGTGTGTTTTGCTTAACTAGTGGGTGCGTGCGTGTGTTTCGCTCGACTAGTTGTTTTGTGCAGGTACATGGCCTTGTGCAAGCGCAACTTAGGCTTGCACGGCATCACGCCTTAGCGAGAACGATCGATCCGCAGGGATCCAGGCAGACGGACGACCTAGCGGGATCGGGGCGTGACAGCGGCCAACCCCCTCCGACCCGCGCTCGCCCACCGGACCACCGCCGGCTTCCGCGACCGCCGACAACCCCGCATCCCGGCCGCCGGCAGCCCCGTCGGCCATCCGCGCACCAGCAGCACGCGTACCAGCGCGTTACGCGTACCAGCAGCGCCCGCTCGTGCGGCAGCTGCCGCCGCCAGCCTGCCCAACCGGCCCCGCCGCTCCTCCGCACATGTCCAGCATCCCTCGCCCCGCCTCCCGCATGTCCGCGCGTGTTTCGCGTACCTGTGTGTGCACTCCCCGCGTGCGTTCCGCGGCCTCCCCTCGGTACTCCGTCATCAACCAACCGGTATGCCCCTGACCCCCTTTCTGTTAAATTACAGAATACAGAAACCAATTCTTGTTCTGACCGGAATTGACAAAATAAAGCTCTGTCAATTCTGGGATAGTTAGTAGTAGTTTCCTAATTGCGACCTTGAGTTTTGTAGTAACATCCTTGTAATCTATTAATATTATGGATAGATAATTATTAACAGCAAGTACGTCGTAATATATATATATAAATGTTATATTAATTTGCAAGTTATTAGGCTTAATGGTTTAGTAAACGTTAAATTCGAATATCATAAGATTAACGTTATTTTAAATATTATTATTAATATTATTGCCATTAGTTTATTATTAAATTAGTTTCAAAAAGATAGTTTCGTATCAAAATATGTATTAATATAGAAAATAGTGATTAAAGCCAAAAATCTATTTATTTATTTATTTTTGGATAAAATATTATTATCTTACAAAAACGGTTTTATTACAAAAAAGGGATTTTTGATAATAAACCCTAATTTTGTCCGTAGGAAAATCCTTAAGTTATTTGTAGAATTAAATAATTTTATTAATAATTAATAAAAAGTATTTTTACCGAAATGTTCTTAATAAGTTTAGTATGTTTTATTGTATTAAAATAAGGGTTTTAGACGATAATTTAAATAAAAGTCGTAAATACGTTTCTAAAGCATTATGTATTACTAAATAAATGATTTCCATAATTTTACTATTAAAAAATAGTTTTCTTAATAATAAAAATATCTATTAAAATAATTCGTTAGTTATGTGAATGAAATATTATTTAATTTTAAAGTAATTCCAATTTATATAAGAAATTCTAAATTATAATATTAGTTACGAAAAACAGTTTATTGTCTACTAATGAATAAAGTATAATATTTTCGCATTGCTTACAAAATAATAATTTTATTAGGAAAATCGTTTTATCAATTATTATAAGAGGATTAACGTATGTATAGTTTTATTCTCTAAAATGTTTGATAACTCAACGAGCATAATTATAATTATTAGCGTATTTTAGTTAAACCCTCGGATTGGTTTCTAAGGCGGAGCATTTAATTAATGTAGGTTCAGGTTCCGGACTTTAGCCCAAATACCTTCCTGTCGTCACCCTCAGCACCGGAAAAACCTAAGGCAAGTTTCATATGGTTCATGTCCGTATTTTATTTAATAATTAAATGTATTGCATCAGTAGGACTATGTATATTGTATCGACACTGATTCTTAGGGGATCCTCTGACCCCAGATTGATTGCTTGATTGACTCATTGACTCGAAAATTGGGAGAGTAGTATAGCATCTGTGACCAAAACCATTGTTACTATATTGCCTCTCTTGCACTAACCCCTACTGCACAGGGGGTTGATCGCACCATATACTATCATTTGGCCAAAATGTTAGTATACACATTGAATCTACCAGCGGTCAAGATCTGCTATACTCAAAATCACTATTAACTCATTGTAGATTACATCATTGTAGCACTGAGATTCATGCATGTTGTCTTCTTTATTATTATCTAGAAAAATATATAATGCTTTTAAACTGCCCTTGCATCATTTATTATTATTTAGAATGCTGGATGTGGATATATGTTCTTGCTCCTCCTGACTGGAGACCAATATTTTAGGTGATTGCGAAGACGATGAGCTCGCCTTTAGCTCCTTCTACGGACCCGATCGAGTCCTGAAGAGGTAGCTGAACCTGACCAGGGAGCCCAGGACTACTAGTTGTGCCCGCGCTTAGTTTTTCCTATTCTCGGTTTGTAATAAGGACAAATGTTTTAACTAAATTTATTTGCTTGTGTTTGTTTCATCTAGACTCTTAGCGTTAAATTCAAATTTCAAATAAAGTTTTGTTTTATTATTCTCGTATTTTAGAATTATTTGTTTGTGTATTACCGCTTGATACAACTTACTGCCGCGTCTCACAACGGTGCAGGCTGGGCATGATCCGACTGGACCCAGTATATTGGGATCGGGTCGTGACAGAAACCAAGGAGCAGCCTCCAAGTTCTCCTTAGACCATAAATTGTCTAGACGAAGAGATAAGACGATATAATTTGTTATTGGGAATTGCATTCATCTCTATGAAACATTAACACGAAGAGTGAAATAGAATGACATTCCCAAGAAATAATTCCCTATTAAATACCGTATTTGAAAAGTATTGGTTGAGCTTGGTTTTCTTTATAATTTCTAGGCTTATGTAGTAAAATCCAATCAGTATATCTGTATTCACCAAATTCATGTCCACTTCAACCAAAATTGGACATTGAACATCAATTTCATCCTTTTAATATTTACATTTATATCCATATTTGTCAAAAGAAAAAAAATACATGGTATAAGTGACTATATCAGCACCTAGACTCTACTTACACTCCTAATATGGAGATCATATTTCCAACAAGTCAGCAACTGTAACAACATATAGGAGAAACATGTCTCCTTGACAGGTTCTTGTGGCTGATAATCAATATTATTCCAAAAGATATTTCATTGAACACTATGGAACTTACAAGAACCACCAATATAGAAGTTGAATTGAAGACAACATTAAATGCCGTGCATTTAGATCATTCTAGTTGTAGAAATGAGTTATTGGGTAATACTAATGCATGGTCAACATTAGAAAAGGGTCCATGTTGCAGTTCTCTGATTAAATAACTAATATCATTACACCATTTGAATATAGACTCGGCAGTAACAATGTTAGAGCAGCAGATGAGTTGCAACATTTACCTTATTAACTGTACGGTCGCTACTAACTTTGCAGCGGCAGTCATAACCGCATCTCTGTTTGTTTCCTCTATATATTCTTCATTTGCATATTCGTCCTCAGTATCATCTGAGTTCACATACCCGACCGACTTCAGTTATCTCTTGTTAAATTAAAAGTGCTGATGCGATACAGCATTTCGGTTCAGTTGTATCGAATCAGCATTTCGGTTCAGTTGTATCAGTTGTGTGTGTGTGTGTGTGTGTGTACACAAAACTTAGGAATGACATGTTTGATTGTAAAGAACCTGAAATATTCAGTTGTTGTTCACAAAGCTTCCAAAACTTCTGAAGAATTGATGTATGTGGGCAATATCCTAAACTTTCAAGCTTTGTAGAGGTATACCTCGATTTTTTAAACAAGCACCAAGCCTCAGCAGATATGCCACAGACCTAGCAATAAATGACGAAGCCATGACATTAAATTCGCTTAAAGTATCAAGACAATGGAAAACTATCTCAGCACAAAGCTTTTGAAGTATTATTATTATCTTTATAAGATGACATGCTTGCAAAGTTTTTGATGTATTCTTATCTTTATTAGATGACATACTCGCATAGTTTTCCCGATCCTTATAAACTAAACTTACTCTACAAGCAAGTACACTCCCACTTCTTCCCTCCTTTTGACTTCACACAAGGTATCAGTGAAATATTCTAGCTGTTCAAACAGGGTATTTCTCTTGTGCAATAATGCAGTCACAGATTCTTCGGAAGGATTTTCCCCATCAATGGCCTGTAGACACCAGGCTACATGCAAGTACATGTTGAGAAGTAAAAAGCCCACTACCTGAAGAGGAAGGAGAACACCATCACAATAATTACAGAGAAAAATATTAAGAGATGATACAATTTCAATAAAGATTCATTCAATACCTCATTGTCCAAATCTTTATAATCCCTGAGGAGGGTAGCCATATCTTCAAATAAGCCATCCTTTGAAGCGAACTTTTTCAATTGAAGCTCATACAATCGTTTCAAATTAATCAGAAGGGCATATTCATCACCACTTACCTGCAATCTATCCGATGTCACATTTCTTCAAATAACTTAAGAGACCATATATAAGGAACATTCTTACCTTTACTTCTTTCACGGCAGACTTTAGCTTCACAGTCAATTCATTCTCAAGATCCTTCAGTTTATTTTGTGCATAATCTTGTAGATCTGCTTGGCTCTCAGCAGAACAAAAGATGAGAGCTGCAATGCAGGATCTCAGTGTATCCTTCTCACCGTGTTTGAAGAAAGTATCAGCAATGAGTTCCAGAACAGACTTCAAATTCTGAGCAGTTCCACGAAGGTCCTTGTTTATGTTGTATACATATTATTAACAAACATCAACATGCTGAGTTTTGGACAACTAACCTGCTCTTGCCTCTTCAGAGAATAGAGTTCAAGTTTCAAAAGCCGAACAATCTGAACAAGTGAAGACACCTTTGCTTTATCTGCTATGTATTTTTGCAAAAGCTGAGGGTAACTTTTCATCATTGCGCCAGTAATTTCTCGTCTACTAATTTCCCATGCTTCCTGAGATACAAATATTACCAGCTTTTTACTATAACAGAACAGGGGAGGGCGGAGACATCTTAATACACATGCTAACTGTCAGCTAGTGCCTCCTGATGCTTACTACTTTGTAGTGCATGATACATAAGAAAACAAAGGCTTAAGAAAAATATAGTGGCCCATTGCATTTGGAGAAAAACACTAACTGCAACTGGAGGGTTTTAAGAAAGTATTAAGAATAAACATAAACCAAAAGGTGCTGATTTATGATCGGATCTGATAAAGTCAAACATAAGGTCCTTCATTAGAATTATGTAGAATTCTGGGTCCCAATTTGATGGGCCATATATTACCAATCCGAGATTAAGAAAGGTATAGGCCAATCACTATCAACCTATTTATACTTGTTAACATACAAATACTGCAACATTTACATTAATTAACTATTTTCATCACTCAAGCTGTTAAAGAAGACTACTTCATTTGAACTTCTTTAGAGCAAAGGAGGGTTGAACAAATTAGAAGTATCAACTAAACGAATAGTTAACCACATTTACTTTTGTTGAAGACTATATTAGTTGTTTTGTAATTATCAGCATATATATATATGTTTAATAGGGTTAGTAATGTCTTTTCATATGCTTTGTATTTCCTATAAGTATTGGCCAAGAGCTACAATAAAAATTTATGCCATTCTAGACAAAATGCAGTCTCCAGTTTCAACATGGTATAAGAGCTCTAAGTTATCTTCCTAGGGTCTTCTCTCTTCTCCCCTTCTTTAATCTTGTCCTATAAATATATGACAATTTTCAGACTTAATGTCTACTCCTCCTTTGGCAAGGTTTGTGACCGTATCTTCAACTAGTACTTAAAAAAATTCAGGAATTGGAGCCACGACTTTCTTCCGGACTTCTCCGATACGTAAAGCCCCGTTCTTTTATTGGTCTTTCTAGGATTTCTTTGGTATTCGAAGTCCCGACATACTTTGGTTTCGGAATTTCTCATCTTTCCAAACCAAACGTATTTCATATTTTCTTCCAGAATTTCTCGCTTTTCTGGATCCGACAAGTTTCAAATATTTTCTTTCGAAATTTTTCGTCCTACAAAAATCCAGCCTACTTTAGATGTTTTCTGAGATTTCTTCTATTGTGAAGCTCGACTCTCCTTTTTTATCTCTTAAGGGATTTCTTCCATTTGAAGTCTCAACTCTCATTCGACTTCTTCTGGGGATGCTTAGATGGTTTATTACGGAATTTCTTTAGTGACGAAGCGTCAGTCTACTTTTTCAAATGACTTCCAGTTTCTCTTTTCATTTTCTTCATGTTGGACTTGCTTTCACTAAGTTCCAAATTGCGGGGATGTGTTGAAGAGTTTATTAATTATTTTATTTTATTTTCAGCATATTTATTATATATTTCCTCGGATTATTGATGTCTTTTCATATGCTTTGTATCTCCTATAAATATTGGCCAAAATTCATAATAAATTTTATCATTCTAGACAAAATGTAGCCTCCTTTCGACAACCTTGATATAAGATGAGCAGATACAGAACAACAAACTGAAATCTAGACTCAAAAAGAAAATATAGGTATCCTGATACAACACAAAATTTGGTGTTCCTAGTCTATTTTGGAGTGTTATCTGAGATGTCTGACATCCACGTGACAAGTATATGGCGTCACTTTTGGACCATTAGTGCTTTAGGATGCAATCATCTGACTGTAGTCTGTTGTTGCTGCTTTTCTGGTTGCAATTTGACCCAGTTAGCCGTACCCTTCACGTTTTTTTTTCTTTTTAAGATCTTATTTCCAGAGGCATGTAGAGAACCTATCTGCATCAGTTCTTTACTTCCTACCAGGTTTCTTTCAATGATCTAAATAACCAATTCCTGTTTCACATCTGTACAGATATTAACTTGACCCAATAACGAGTGGATGTGACTCGGATCTGACTCCGCTGGATTGGGACAAGAGGCATCTAAACAATGACCAGACCATAACTCAACAATCCTAAACTTCTTGCAGATCATTCTGGGATCACTTCTTGTGAACCTTGCATTCCATCAAGAGATACTTGTCATGTTAAGAGTACCTACCGTTTCCTATTCCATCAAGGGAGAACAATTTACCATTTTCCTCCATTGCTTTTCATTTTACTCATTTGTTAAAATCTATATAGCAGCATTCAACTAAAATATTCTTAATAGAATGGCATTGTACTAATCCAAGATGAAGATCATTTCAAGACCGAATCAGTCAAAGGAAAACGTGCAAAAAAACATGATTTGTCCTGGGTTCATATTAGACAATTTTAAGGTCAACATAGTATCCAATTTTATGGGTTGAGATTTGGACTAATTAAACGGTATAATTTTTGGAAAAATGCACGGTAGAGAGATTGAACATAGGTTGCTCTGATACCATGTTAAAGTATCTCTAGGGTGTTAGTGGGGGATGAGGGTTATATTGTTATAATATTCAAAAATAAGTATACATTTTTCTAGAACTAAATGTTTGATGTAGTAGGAATTTGATCCCATACGAGTTCTTTGTTAAAATAGATACTTTACACAGAATTTAGAACATGGATGATACCTTTTGAGCTTTTGTATAATTTTGTTTTCGATTATCGGTTGCAGGAACAATCTTCTCTCCAACAGCCTTCCTGGCAGAGGCATGAAGCAGTCTGACCAGGTTGGTTGCATCCACATCAGTAAGTTCAATCATTGGATTCTCATCAAGGAGCATAGAGATAATACACTTCCAGTCCTGTAGAAAAACATATATAGAAGGTAAATTATAGTGTATAAGGTTCAAGAATACTTTTAAGGCAATATGAACCACATCTCATGTAATAGTACAACAGAAGCATGAGTTATTGAGGAATATACTTTCATGGCATTCATATCATCCCAAACATCATCAATTACGTATGCACTCAAGATTGGATCATCAGGAAATTCCCCTAGTATTTGCAACATTCTTCCCAAATGAACCTCGGAGGATTCATTATCTGCACCTAGAGATATTTGGCTCAGTAACTGATGCATGTAATGAATAGAAGGATAAATTTTTCAGTTGGAGATTTAGTTCTAAATGAGAATACCTTTTGAACCTGATTGAGAGCTTTTAATGTTTTGTGCAATTAAGTGATCATATACTAGTTCACCAATTGCACGACGAATCATGGGTGGTTCATCATAAGCAAATCATATAATGGACCTAATTCATCATCTGGTAGGAGGTGATGCCTAAAAAAAAAAGGACAAACTTTGTTTATACTTTATAGTATAGAGTTACCATCAACACTACAAAATTAACTGAGATTAAGCGGAAAACCTCAGCAGTTGTTTTAAAAGTCCTATGGCTGAAACAGCCACCGAAACATCGATATCATCAGCAAGCTCAATCATTCTGTTGCAAAATCTTTCAGTAAAAAGCCCCAGTGATGGCACATTATTATCCACCTCATAAAGATTTTGCAAAGCAAGGACGGATGTTTCCTGACAGCAGCATTCTTCAGATACAATTGAACAAAATGAACCAATTAGATGCAGACCATCTTGTAAATGAAAATAACAATTTATGCATCTAATTGAGTGAAAGAAAGGTACTTTGTCATTAAGTGTCCATCCAAGGTATTTTAGGTATAAATCCTGCAAGAATAATGAGGGATATGATATAATCCATATACCGAGAGAATTAATGCATGACATCCGGATGTCGGGATCAACATCTCGGTAACGGTGCATAAACAACCTAAAAAAGAAACAATTATGGTCAACATCTCAACATCTTGCACACTAAGAACTAAATCACAGATGTTCAAACATAAATTTATTCTGTAGCTTTTCACACAAGAGAATTAAGTGCTAAAAGTGAAGATCCCTCACCCAGTAAATTTTGCGCATCATCTCTTCACTGACAGTTATCATTTCGTGAGTCAAAGATAGCCTTTTGTTTAATGACTCCACACGAGGTCCATCATCTTGTTTCTTCTTTTCGGCATTCAACTGCCTTTGAGTAGTTTCGCGCTGCCCACCAAGTGTTTTGCCAACAGTTATGAAGGATGTGACAAGCTGCAGACCCACCAAAGAGGCCACTTGACGATAAACTCTTGGAGGTGTACTGAGTCCAGTAATTCAAATGTCAATAAACATATATTCACAAACAGAGAGATAATGGGGTTTAGCTGTCAACTATTATAAATATACATATTCACAGACAGAAATTATAGGTTTAGCTTCTAACTCTCCAAAGTTATATTAAAGAGAGGAAGAATAAAATAAATATCCACAAACAGAGAGAACAGGGTTTAGACTTTAGATGATTGACAACACATGCATAAGAGTGTTGGAGGAGATAATAGGGCATTCTGTCGGTACAGAAGATTATGGCAAGTTGTTAACTTGATTAAAGATCCACACTGGTTCTTTATCTACAAAACCTAATCTACCTGTAAACATATGATATGATCAAACGTTTTGATTATCTCAAGCCTAAAGCAACCAAAGATAGCATGTTATGTGTCCGGTAGGATCATTTAGAAGCATCCTGCCAGATATATTGATATACATATGTGACTTGAGTCATAAAATAATGATCAATACACTTAAAATGCTCGTTGAAGTAGCAGGTGAAGACTAGAAAGCCATGAGTGCAGCTTACCATGATAGTGCAATAACATAATCCATACATTTTTCGAACAGAACCCTATCATACAATGGTCCATTCTGACATTCAAGAACCAAGCTGTGCCAAAACAAAGCAAGATTTTCCTTGAAGTTTTTAAGTTCCTTCTGCTTGGAGTTATAATATCTTCCACTTCACTCTATGTTCCAAATAAGTTAAGAAATGTAAAAGACGAGCAACAAATGAAATAACAGCATTCATTGCTCATAATATATTAAATAAAGATAGAAAAATCATGCACTAATCTCCAAAAACAGGACCAAAATTTAGGATACTTTCCTAGCTAAATCCACAAGAGAGACCACCACGTCATCCACATCTGTCTCGTCGATAGAATCCACATCAAGTTGATATTTAGCTCCACAGGCCTAACTAATGCACTGTAAATTAGAGGGATTGCAAAGAAAATAATGGCACTATAAGAAAATGAGAAGAGTGTAACCAGATTACCTCAAAGAGCATCATTAGAATCTCCACCAGTGCAGATTTGGGATCTGATTCATACTGCTCAACTAATCTTCTGACCACATGGGGGATCAGCTTAGCATTGTATTTGATAACGTCTGCCAATAGGAATAAATGGAAAAGAGAATGACTACTGAAAATCCTTCATCACAATATTCTATTCTACTTTGGCTTCAAGAAATTGCTTTCATGGTTTCAAACAATGTGCTGAAAATTAATAAGGGAATAAAACAATATATTGAGAAATATTTGCAATGTATATCTCTTCATATTCACTATCTGCAAGTGTTATATATTCAAGTACTGGCGTAAACTAGCAGCCGGCCGAGTCAAGTTGGACTTGTTCAAGCTTGGATATTCATAATTTTCCAGGGAGCTTACCTTTAATTTAGCTATGCCGTGCTTGTTTAAGCCACTTGAGTGCAGCTTGTTTTAGTCGAGCTGTGAAACTTGGCAAGACCAAATTTCTAAAAAGTAGTTTTTTATGACAAACAAAAGCTTTAGCAATGATAAAGGAAGAATAAGTTCTACTGTAGGTACCAATCGTTAGACTATTAATAGCTTAATGGTGCGGAAATCCAATTAATGTAATGTTAAGTTAGCGTACAATATTTTTTCCAGATCACACAAAGCAAACAATGATACATGCAATTTTAGCACTTCGTCTCAATTTTCCTCCTCCTTTAGCGAGAAAGAGGTCCATCTTGACTATTCAAGCCATAGGCAAGCAAGGTAACCAATTGCTTGTATCAAATAATCAGATACAGCACATGGGGGAAATTGAAACATAAACTTGAACACTTGATCAAGCCAATCAATTAAATTTCACTCGAGCACAATGGCATGCTTTTTTTTAGCAATTTGCACAATTGTTCAGCATTTGTTTTGGTGTAAAACATCATATTAGTAATAGTACACGAAAATTTTGAACAGCATATTCCAAAACTTCAAACTTTTGCTGCTGTTAAGATTCGGACACGACTTCAACTCTAGTTGCTATGTGATTTCTGCCAAAATAACAAAAATTAGATTGCGGGTTAGCCATTCAGCTCAATTTTCGACCTAAATCTAGCTGCTTTAACACTCGGTATCGGCTTGAGCTGGAACTTCAATCAAGTAAAACCCGACCACTCAATCCCTTCTACTACTGTTAACTACAGTTGTCGCCGAGCCCTAATTACTAAAATTAGATGGTCCGGTAGTGATCCAGATCAATTTTGAAGCCACGAGCAAGCATGCTGGGGAACCCCAACTTAGGCTGCTCCACAACCCTCAAATTTAGAAACGCGAAAATCGAGCAATTTCGAAAAACGAACCGATCAAGCGGTAGTTCTCGTCCAAGTCCAAGCCCCTGACGTTGGGGACGCGCTTCCTCTTGGCCTTGGGCATGAGATCCTCGAAGTCGTCGTCGTCGCCGCCGGAGCCCCCGTCGTCGTAGGGCTCGCGAATCTTCTTTCCCTTTTCTGCACAGATAGAGAGAGAGAGAGAGTTAGGAGACGAGTGATGGAGAGAAGGGAGGGGAGGGGGGGAGAGAGAGTTGGTAGTACTGACGGAGCGGCGGACGGAGGCCTCAGATGCTGCTCCGGCGGTCTCCATGACCAGAGTGGGGAGGCTTGGTGGGAATTTGCGGGGGTCGGGGGGAGGGGTGAAATTGATAACCCTAGATTTTTTCGGAGGGAGAAACTAAAATGGGGAAATTGTGGAGGGAATATATGATATAGCAAAAAGAAAATGAAAAATGAAATTGTGTCCACGAAGGAAGTGGTCAGTGGTGTATTAAAAATTGGGATACTTTTTACAATAAAAGCTGCAATTTCAATTTACTTAAGGAAAAAAATTGAGCCACCATTTTTTTACCATAAATTAATGTACATCTCCACCGAATTAAAATAATGGATCCGGCTATTGATGCCCCAAAACTTGTTAAGGATATCCTATTTCAAAAAAAATAAAAAAATCATATTCTACCTTTGTTGTTGAGCACACCCCATACTCCCCTCCCCTTCCCCCCTCCGCCGACCCTCCTCCTCCCGACCCGCCGCGCCTCCTCCCCCGACCAGCGCGCCTCCCTCCCCTCCGACCCTCCCCCCTCCGCCGACCCCCCCACCCCCCCGGACCCTCTTCCTCCTCCTCCCGCTTTCCGATCCCCCCTCCGCCGACCATAAACTGTTGTTAAAACAAAACAAAAAATTAGAAAAAAAATTGGGTGTATTCACGGGTAGGTTCGACCCTGGTTTGTCGAATTCACAGATGAATGTTCGACCCACGACAGTCGAACTATAGTGTGTACGTTCGACCAGAATATGTCGAACAGAAGATGTCATGTTCGATTATAATATGTTCGACCAGTGTTTGTCAAACACAAGAAGACACGTTCGACCAGTATTTGTCGAACAGAAGAAGACATGTTCGACCAATACTTGTCGAACAGACCATTGTCCGTCCGACAAGTATTTGTCGTGCTTGTCGCAGAAAAAAAAATTTGTTGGGTATTCTTAGAAAGCCTTGGAGGTATATTGGTCTTTTAACATGACATTTTGTTATGTGGGGTGTCCTTAGCAAGTCTTGGGGTGTGTATAGCCGGACCCTAAAATAATACATAAAATCTTACACATTCAAAAATTATGAATGACTAACATCCAACTCTTATGTCCCATTTAAGTGGGATATACCTTGAATTATGACGAATATATCCTCAAATAAGTGGTGTGCACATTGAATTATGGTAAAACAAGTGGGGTGTAGATAAT
>JANAVB010001119.1:0-22732 GCA_029216955.1 Iris pallida
ATCTCCGGCCCTATCCTCCTGACACTGAATGGTGCTGTGCCTGGGGGACTGAAAAAAATACTACCCTCATGGCAATCTATAGATGCATGGGCATAGCTAAGCCAGTCATCCCCAATATGATATCATAACCGGGGAGTGGCATCACAAAGAATCGTCCCTGAACTCCTCCCCGACTATAAAAATAGAACATCTATAGATGATCAATAGGCACTGGTCTCCCGTCATCACTACTAATCTCCGCAGTAGTAGGTGTAGCTACTAGATGATGTTTATGCAAAACTCAATGATAGGAAGCTATGAGATGCACCAGAATCAAACAAATATACAGCTAGAAAAGTATGCAAATAAACATGACCTGTAATGATGTCAGCTAGTAATCCAGCTCCGAAACTGCTCCGGTTCTGGCTCAATGGCTAGACTATAAACCTTCCCCTGAGGCCCTTCTGCTGCTGCAGATGCTGCCCAAACCTCTGCTGCTGAGTCGGGAGTGGTCCTCTAGGCTTCGCCGCTGGGCAGTTCCGAAGTGATGGGTGGCAGACTCACAAGCCAAACACTGACCCAACCTCTTCCTGCAGACTGCGAAGTCATGACCTGGTCTTCCGCAAAAGAACATATAGCTCCCTTCTGCTGCTGCTGTTGTCGGGGTCCCGGGGCTCGAACTGGCGGGGTCTGATGATGTGGTGTAGGGGACGGTAAGTTGCTGGGGTGGCGTCGGCGCTCTCTGCTGGAAAGCCTGACGCTTGGACGGTCCCTCATGATGTACAGGAGCCGGCCTTTTGCTAGACAGAATACGCTCCTCAATGCTCCGGGCCAACTCTAGGCTCTAGTAGTAGTCAGTAGTACCGTTTGCCACTATAAGAATGCCAATGTCTGGAACTAGACCATGGCAAAACCTACGGGTCATCTCCTCTGGATCAGCAACCAGACTATGAGCGAAACGGCTCAGGCGACTAAACTCTGCCGCATACTCGTCAACAGAACGGTTCCCCTGCTGGATGTTCTGGAATCGTAGCCCATGGCTACTCTAGCAGTGGTCGAGAAGAACTCTTCTTGAACTTGGTCTTGAACTGGTCCCAGGTGGGTCTACCTCTCGCGAACAACGGCTCATTCCTGAACAGACTCCGGCTAAGTCTATTAGCAGAAATCCTGCTGCCTCGACATGAAGGTCATCCGGCATACTAACTCCCAGAAGCTTCCTCTCTACAGAATCTAGCCAGTCATCAGCTACTACTATGCCCTCAGTCCTGAGAACTCCTTGGGATTCAGACCCATGAAGTCCTTGATCGTCCCGTTCTCTGCCGTAGCTCTACATGTGGTGGGACCACGGGACGTCCTCAGAACGCTCCATTCTCTGGCGGAAGTGGGTAGTCTGCTCCTGATGGGTTGTTAGGAACCCCTGAATCGTGTGAGCAGCTGGTCCCGTCGAATGTGACGGAAGCCTGGGGTGGGTATAGTGATAGGGGGTGGTGGAAGTATCGGGTCCTGCTGGGACTGGATGTGGAAGGTGGTATCTGGGTCTGTGGATCTGTGGAGGGGAGAATGTGGTAGGTGGAGGTGTATCAGTCAACTGGTCAGCTGACAGGATATGAAGGGCCCATTCTCGGGGGTAACATACTGGGATGAACGAGTAAGCACCATCTAAATTACATAAAAAGACTTATAAGGACTTGTTTAAAGTAAAAATCATATGCAAGAAAATCTAATTATAATAGCAAACATGTGATGATTTTCTATGTTGCAATCCTAGCATTCCTCTAAGTGTTCTAAGCGCTTTCCTAATGTTGTCTAATTACCTTAAGTTCCTAATTGCAGGCATGCTTGGTACAATAACGTAACCAAACAGTTAGTCAGGACCTGCATGGGCCACCACTAAAAACATGTCACGACCGCTACCCAAATGTTGGCCAGGCCGAGTCATGTCCAACCTACGTGAGATAAAACGTAGTAAGCTGTTCTAAAGACAACATGATAAGACTAAATGTACTAACAGTTCTATAAGTGAAGAAGAATCATAAATGCTCCAAACACAAAAGTCATCGTATATAGTAAACGTCCAAGTACAAGTAAATGAAATGTAAAACTGGATACATGTCCAGTTACAAAATAATATGGTCTATACATGTCTACTCTCAAAAGTCTAAGTAAACAAAAGACAACTAGGCGAGGTTTCCCGCAGGAACATCCTCGTAAAGCAGAGCCGGGTCCTCGGCAGTAATCCCATAATTGAGTCGCAGAGTAACTCCCCTCAGTAGTAAGGACACCTACAGCGTTATCCTGTCAGGCGGGAGCAAGTACTAAATCTAGCAAAACTAGCATGAAACATGGAAATGAACATGAGAGGAATAATTGGAAAGCATGGCATCATATAGTATCATGGCAAGGACACAATGTCATAGAGACAGATGTATATGTAATGTTTAAACTGTAGTAGGTACGTGATCGGTCAATAGATGTACATATGCTGGGGCACATAATGAAATGTACATACATACAAGTGTAAAGGCGGTAGATGTACATATGCACAAATACAGCTTTGAGATAAAGGCCTACGGCGTAGTAACATATAAAATGAAACTTTGCTCGGTACTGTAGAGGGGGATATGATCACGTATACTACTATCAGTTTCCCCATAACCCATATTCTAATCATGTGAGAGATACATCAAGACTGTTCTAAGCATGGTAGTAACTGAAAGTACAACATGTAGAGATCTAACTTGCTATCCAAGGATCAGCATTTAACATGGTGGGGTTTGCAGTTCATTTATGTGACAATATGTAAAGTTCGTAGAAAGTACTTGTCTCTAGCAAAGCAAACAAACAAGCTGAGATAACAATGCTATGGATGTCCGGTAATCGTCGCTGTAGAAGTAATACAATAACTTAGTTTTTATACTAAGTTAAAACACTAGGACACTAATTGGTGAAACAACGACTTGTGATTGGACACCTAGCCAAATAATGACTTTGGCATAGGAGACCAATGTGGGGGGACACACTATGTTAACTGACTTTCTAGGGTCTTTACATAGTGAGGGATGGGGTCAACATGACTAAAACTCCAAATAACACAAAAAGCTACAAGTCGTAATTAATCAATAAATAAATCAAAAGATTATTGTGTTCTAACAATTTTAGAGATAGACAAAAGCCTAGTTTTTCTTAAAGTAAAGTATCAAAGTGATCCTTGTTAATCATAGAAATTTATTATAATTTTTCTGGAATTATTAACCAGTACAAATATTTTATAAAAATCAGTTTCCTAAGTATACAGAAAATGAGTTTTGATTTCATATGCCAAACTAGGGGCAAAACAGTAAATTAAATACTACAAAAATTATACTAAATTAGCCAACTTAACATAGTATCTAAATACTATTTTTCCATAATTTTTAGCAGCACTTTAAGTATTTTTAGAAAATCAAAAACAGCATTGCACACAAAATTAATTATCTGCGTATTTTGTCCATGTATATATTTGAACCAAAGTTCAAATACAGGACCCAAGGCCATGAATCAAGTCCAGATGACTTGTACAGGTCTTGAATGTGGTGAAAACACATTTGAGCCAAATACCCATGCTAGGCTTGGACACCAAATGGTTGCAGTAATTAAATACAATAAAAATACAATTTGGTAATAGTCAAATTAAACATTATTATTTTAATATGGTAAAGTTTATAGTAACTATAAAAGTATGAATATATTTATAAAGATAATTGTACTAAGCTAAGTGAAATACAAAAATATAGATATATATAATAAATATAGAGATATTTATGATATAAGAAAATAACCCACTATATATATATTATATATATATATATATATAATATATATCTATATATATAATAATATATATATATATATATAATATATATATATATTTTATATTATACAAATATATATATATATATATATAAAAATATATTAATATATATATATATATATAATATAATATATATATATATATAATATATATATATATATATATATATATATATATTATATATATAATATATATATATATATATACACACCACATAAGAAAACTCAACTATATAATATATATATATATATATATATATATATATATATATATATATATATATATAATAATATATATATATAATGTATACATATACAAATACTGTATATATATATATAGTATATATATATATACACAAGGAAATAATATACATAATATATGTATACATAATATATATATATATATATATACATAGAATAATAAAGTACAAGGGAATAAAGTATATATACATATATACATAAGAAAAAACAGTAAGTATATATACAAAATACAGTATATATAATTATATATATATACAAATATTGTATATATATAATAAATATACATAAATAACAAAGAAAAAGAAAAAGGGAAAAAGAAAAGAAAAAGAAAAACAGAGGCAGGGCTCGAACCCAGCCTACAAAGCGCGGGGAGGGGGTGTTTTGTTACTGCGCGCTGGCCAGTGGGCCAGTTGGCCCGTCTGTTAGGAATAGGGTTTTGTTTATTTTATTTAGTTTTAGGTTAGACATTATATATAAAAAAAATATAAACACGAGCCTGTGTCCGAACAGTTTGGGACACATGGATCCTCGTGTCTGTGCTATGTACGACACGCACGAGCTCAGCCTCGCGTGTCCGAGCACAGCACCATGCTCGTTGTGTCCTGGCGAGTCTCGTGCGTGAAGGCGAGACACGCACGACACGATTTAAGTCGTGTTACCTACGTGTCCGGCGGTTGGAGGGTTTCACGAGCTCTGGACGGTGGAGGAGTGGTCGTGGTCAGGGCGGTCGGGTGGCGCTGGGCGCGGCTCAGCACGGCGAACCTATCGGTGGTGGTTGCGGGCGGTGGTGCTCGGCGTAGGGGCGGCGCTGGGGGTCTTGCCGGCGCTAGGGTTAGATCTAGGGTTTTGTGGAGGAGCGGGGGGCTGTGGCGGTCGTCGGTGGTCGTGGAGGTGGTAGCTAGGTCGGAGGGAGAGAGGGGGATATTTATAGGGGCTTTGGAGGCGGTGGGGGCAGCCGGATTCGGCGGGGGCAGCGGTTGTAGTCGGTCGGGGCAGGGGTCAACGGGGCTTGGTGAGTTCAGAGGAGAGAGAGAGAGAGAGGAGAGAGAGAGAGCTGGTCGTGTGGGGGGGGGGTTTGGTAGTTTGCAATAGGACCCTCGGGAATTAGGAAATTGCATAAGGAGTTTTACAGTGAAAATACAAAATAATATTTGCATTCCTCAATTAAAACCAAATTCCTAATTACAAACTGATATAATAACATTTCAAAAATTGCAAAACCTATTTAATAAATTTCAAATAATTTGCAAAGTGATATTTTTATATATAAACTCATTTAAAAATTATAGAAAATTCCTAAAAATCCTAATAAACTATTTTAAGGCCAACATTAGCATTAAAAATTAATTAGCACTAATAAAACTAAAATTGAAAAACAGGGGCTTACAGTTTATGTACTCGTTCCGCTCCTGACTGGATACGTTATAAAAATATTACAGATGTTGTTGCTAGCCGAGGTGGATCTCACTATTCTTCTATGTGAGTTGCCTGGTAGTTGTTCTTAGTTTGTCTCGTTTTTCCTTCTTTATTTTCCTGTCTTATGATTCCTTCTAGTAGTTTCTAGTTGTTCTTGTGCTTTAGTTATCTTTCTTGTCTTATCATCCCTAGCTGTTGTGATGTGACTAGAGTATCTTTGTAGTTATAGGCCTTCTAGACGTAGTGTATATTTATTGGGTACTAGACAGCGTTCTACCGTCGATACTGCGGCGTAGGCTGGGCGTCGTCTACGTATTCGTACCCGTATATTCGGGTGCGGGTCGGGACAAAACGGATTCGAAGTCGACCCTCTTGCTATCGAAATTGATATGAACTATCAAGATCGATACGCAAGGAACGTAAGCACGATGTGAGAATGCAAAATGGAGTGCGCCTTGCGCTATCAAAATTTTGTAAGTAACGATACGAGAATGAACGAACTTGGTTGATCGTAAATTTTGTGATTGATCAAAGACGAGACTATAAGTCATCGACGATTGCTCGATGCGTATAGCATCTCGTGTGTCGACCCACAAATAAGATAGACTCGAACTTGATATGAGTAGATGTTTCGTAAATTGCGGAATCATCGACGGCAGTGCATGACTTGACTCGGAGGATAGTTGCGCATCAGTTGCGCCGATAGAAATGGTTTTGTCCGAAATTGGGTAGTCGCATAGAATCGTCGGAACGTGATTTGGCTCCGAAATAATATATAGCATGGTTCGTCGTAAAACTGTCCTTCAGTGATGATCCACAGTTATCGAGCGTAGCTTCGGGGCAGCTGACCCTAGAAGACTTGACCGCCAAATCAAATTGAATGCTGCAGACCGTAAGATGACCCATGCGATATCGCATATGAGATTGCACCGATAACAAATATAACATGGTGCATGTTGACGATAAGTCTAGGCGATTGCGAGAAACGTGCTATGCACGAGAAGGAACGATAAAGGAATGGCTTACGAGTCATGTCGTTAGATTCGGATTCACCTTGCAATTGAGCTTGCGTGAATTGAAATTATGTTCGATGTTGCGAGACGGATAAGTTGGGAATTTGGCTAGTAAATTCCTATTCGTTAGGAAATTGGATGTAAGTTGCGTCGTAAAGACCTTCGTGCTAAGGCGATCGTTGCCTTGAGCACCGTCGCCTTGATGTAAACGTTCGTGTTGGATAGATTGTGGCCTTTGTGCAATGTCAATTTAAAGTTGCGTCGGGAGAAGTTAAGCACGGTGCTAGGTAAGTCACCGAGCGGGCGTAGTCCCAATTGTTGATAAGAAAATCGTATCGAGATAAGTTGCATAGCAAGACTTCGGAATAGTTGGTTAACGAATTTGAACGCGAACGCAAGGCGTTACGGAGGATCGTTGCGATCGGATGCGCATCGGCTTGACGCGACGCTAAGAGTTGGTAGTCCCGATGAAACATACGAAACGAGAAATGCGATTTTGAATCGTGTCGCGTACAGTGACTTTATGGAATAAAATCAAGTATGTATCGAATATACGTATGCGATGAAATTCGAGAACGGTTGCTAAGGATAAGTCCGATCGAGAGTACGAAATGGCAAGCATAGGATTGAAATTTACCTGTCAGCTTTGTTCCAATTTGCTACGACTGGACTTGGTCGAAATACACATATCTTCGGGACGCCTTGAATATAGGTACGAATCCAAATCGAGTTGTATCCAAATTCAAATCGAGCTGCAGGGATGACTTTAAAATGTTAGTGAAAAGCTTGCGAGATAGTATGAAATCGAACAACAATGGTGGGACTGGGACGAGATCGTGAAACGATCTGAAAGACACTTAGTCGGAGTATTGGTTTTGGTTCGAGGACGAACCTTGTTTTGAGTGGTATATTCTGTAATGCCCCACTCCGTACGGTGCATTACGCTGAAACATTGACTCAACGAGTCACGTTGACGCAAGGGAATGTATCGATGCAAAATGATACGAAAGTTAAATTGTCCCGAGCAACGTATCAAACTAAGTCGATGCGAAGAGTTGCCTTGTCCCTAAGAATGCATCGAGTGAATCGATGCGAGGTGCCGCGTATTCCCGAAGGATGAGCGCGTTGAATCGGTTCGAAGATTCTAAGAAATCGAATCGACCAAGGCGCAAGTCCGAATCGTTGAAGTATTGATTTTAGTTGGTTTCGTGTGCAGGTTATACTTTGACGGGAAAATATTAGAGGTCGATCTTTTGCAATATTTAGTAAGGGGTCCGCGAAATCAAATCGTCGCCTTGCGACGGGCCGAGACTTGGGCACGCTAAGGCAAATCGAACGTATAACTCAATGAAGCACGAAGTGCTCGAATGGCTAAGTCAGGAGAGTGGCCGTGCAACAAAGTTAGGGAATCGAGCCGCATCGGCTCGGCGAAACAACGAAGGCATATCGACTCAAGGTGGGAGGATTGACTTCTTTTTACTCCTTCATTCGATAAGTCAAATATATCATTGTATGCTAAGAGTTAACCTATCGACGCCACGGGCGTGGTCCGATCGGGATAAATCATAGTGTGTGTCGAACACTAAGTTAGAATAATTGAAATGAAACGTGCATCATATGCACGAGTCGCTATGAAACATTGGATATCGCTAAGGCGAGCGCCTCGGTGCGCAAGCCGCAAGAACATGGGATAACTGTTGTAAGCCCCTATTTTTCAAAAATTATTAGTGTTAATTTATTATTAATGTCATTTTTAGCCTTAAAATATTATTATGATTTTTAGGATTTTTTCTAGAATTTTTAAATAAAATTTAAATGAGTTTTAAATGTTAAAATATCAATTTGCAATTTTCTAAAATATTTTAATTAACTTTTGCAATTAATTAGATTGTTTTAATATCATTCTGTAATTTTTAGAATTGTTTTTATGTCAGTATGCAATTTATTTAATTGTTATAATAGTATTTTGTAATTAATGAATTGTTTTTAATGGTGGAATGCAAATTTATATTTGCATTTAGTGACTTAGGGACCTAAACCTAAATTCCTAAAGTCTAGGGGTTTATTTGCAAAACCTCTGTCACCTACCCCCGACGACCAGCCATGTCGTCGGCGACCGACCCCGATCTTTCCCCGCCTTTCCCGGCCGTTCCACCGCCTCAAACTACCTATAAATGACCCCCCTCTCTCCCCCAGACTAAACCCTAACCCTAAAACCCCACCACGACCGCCCACGCCACCGTCTTCCCCAAAAACCTCCAGCCCTAACCCTAACTCCGGCGAGCTTCCCCGTCCAGCCTCCACGGTCGACTTCGACAGCCGCGACCACCACCATTCGACGCGCCCGGCCAAGGCGAACGCGTCGCCACCCGAGCGCCGCCGTCCCGAACGTCCCTCCGCCCGCCAGCACCCCCGAATCCTCCATCAACCGCCGGACACGTAAGTGGCAAGTGTAGTGCGTGTCGTACGTGTCTCGTGTTGGGCGTATGATGTTCGTCGTGTCCTGACGAACACAAGTGTAGAACTGGACACGTAAAACTTGTGTCGTGCGTGTCAAATCGACCCGGACACTTAGACTCCTGTGTCCCTAACTGTCAGGACACAGGGCCGATATTTATTTTTTTTATTGTTAATCTAACCTAAACCTAATAAAATTAACCTAAACTCTAACCCTAACACTGAGCTCGGGCTGACCCCCTGGCCAGCCCGACCCGTTTAAACATCCCCCCCCTTCCTGAGGACAGGGTTCGAGCCCCCTTTTCTTTCTGTTTCCTTTTTCTTTTCTTTTCTGTTTTCTTTTCTTTTTTGTTTTGTATTTTATATATATATATATATATATATATATATATATATATATATATATATATATATATATATATGTATATATATATTAGTATATATATATGTATATATATATATTAGTATATATATATATATATACTGTATTTTAACAGTATTTAATATATATGTATATATTTTATAGTTAGTAAATTCTATATACATATGTTAATATATATATTTTCATACGTATATATATTATATATATATACACTATATTATTAAGTGTTTTCTTATGTATATATATATATTTGTAAATATATATATATACTCAATAAATTAAGTATTTTTCCTTATATATCTATATATACTTTAGCATAGGTATGTATATTCTTTTGTACAAATTAGCCTTATTAAAATAATAATATTTATTTTGCACTATCACCAAATTATATTTTTATTGTATTTAAATTACTGCAACCATTTGGTGTCCAAGCCTAGCATGGGTATTTGGACTCAAATGTGTTTTCACACATTCAAGACCTGTACAAGTCATATTGGACTTGATTCATGGCCTTGGGTCCTGTATTTGAACTTTGGTTCAAATTATATACATGAACAAAATACGCAGATAATTAATTATTGTGTGCAATGCTGTTTTTGATTTTCTAAAAATACTTAAAGTATTGCTAAAATTATGGAAAAATAGTTTTTAGATACTATGTTAAGTTAGCTAATTTAGTATAATTTTTGTAGTATTTAATTTACTGTTTTGCCACTAGTTTGGCATATGAAACCAAAACTCATATTCTGTATACTTAGGAAAACTGATTTTTATAAAATATCTGTACTGGTTAATAAATTCCAGAAAAATTATAATAAATTTCTATGATTAACAAGGATCACTTTAGTACTTTACTTTAAGAAAAACTAGACTTTTTGCCTATCTCTAAAATTGTTAGAACACAATGATCTTTTGATTTATTTATTGATTAATTACGACTTGTAGCTTTTTGTGTTATTTGGAGTTTTTAGTCGTGTTGAACCCCATCCCTCACTAGTATAAAGACCCTAGAAAGTTAGTTAACATAGTGTGTCACCCCACATTGGTCTCCTATGCCAAGTCATCATTTTGGCTAGGTGCCCAGTCACAAGTCGTGTTTCACAGATTAGTGTCCTAGTGTCTTAGCTTAGTATAAAACTAAGTTGTTGTATTTACTTCTACAGTGACGAGCTACCAGACATCCATAGCATTGTTATCGCAGCTTGTTTTGTTTTGCTTTGCTAGAGGCAAGTACTTTCTACGAACTTTACATACTGCTATAAACCATAAAACTGTGAATCACCAACCATGTTAAATGCTGATCCTTGGGGTAGCAAGTTAGAACTTCACATGTTGTATACTTTCAGTTTCTACCATGTTTATACAGTATCTCATAATCTCTCACATGCTTAAATAACGGGTTAAGAGGAAACTGCTAGTAGTGTACGTGATCATGACCCCCTTCTCCGTATGTATTTACCGAGCACCGTTACATTCTATATGTATCTGTGTCGTATGTCTGGTCCCGCGTTTGTGTATGGATATACACCGATGCCGTTATGTGTACGTATGTGCACATCAGAAAATTGATATGTACCGCTGTACATCCTGATTACCTATTGACTGATCACTCACCTACTACAGTTTTAAACTTTAAAATGTATATCTATCGCCATGCTAAAACATACCTAAAACTGAACCAACATGATATGTCATTTCCTTTTCATCACATGATCAGTATTATATGTTTGTTAGATTTAGTACTTGTTCCCGTCCTGACAGGATAACGTTGTAGGTGTCCTTACTGAGGAGGAGTTACTCTGTGACACATACTATGGAGATACTGCCGAGGACCCGGCTCTGCTTTACGAGGATGTTCCTGCAGGGAACCTCGTCTAGTTGTCTTTTGTTTACTTAGACTTTTGAGAGTAGACATGTATTAGACTATCATTTTGTAACTGGACATGTATCCAGTTTTACATTTCAGTTTACTTGTACTTGGATATTTTACTATATACGACGACTTTTGTGTTTGGAGCATTTATGATTCTTCTTCACTTATAGAACTGTTAGCACATTTAGTCTTATCCTGTTGTCTTTAGAACAGCTTACTACGTTTTATCTCAACGTAGGCTGGGCATGACTCGGCCTGGCCCAACAATTTGGGTAGCGGGTCGTGACAACTGTACTCGACGAGTGCCTTAGCGCACGAACCATACCGTGCCTTTGATGCATGAGTTAGACGGCTAGAACATTGAAAGACAATAGGCGAGCGCCCTAGCGCGCAAGCCCCGAACATTGAATGCTAAGTTATAGAACATGGAAATACGGTTAAACGTGCCTACGTGCACGGGATAATAAAAGAGGGCTTCGTTACGAGAGAATACAATTGTGGCATGAATGTGGCAGAACTGTCGGATATGACATGGTGCCTCGAAAGGTGTTCAAGACCTTCGGGTCGTTCGATTGACTAGTATTGAGTTGAGGCACGATGCCATTGAACCATTAAAACGAAGTATGAAACGTAAGAACACAGAAAGTTAACGGAAGAGACGCGAGATGATAAAGTCTGAGTCTTGGACTCAAGGCTATGCTTGGTTGTTTGAATGATAGTGCGTTGCATGGTCGAATGGGATGGGCTTGAGATTAATCGTGATAATAGCCCGTGCACGGGTGTTCCCCTCCGAACGGGCGCGCCGGGGCACCGGGACCGTTCGGCCTAGGAGGGATGTTAATCTTTGTAGGTGCACATCTTTAAGTCGAGGTAGCACTCGCTATTGATGGGAAAAGCCGCAAATGATGGTATGCATCAGGAACGTTTCGGTTGTTTGGGATAGCAACCCAACCCGTGAAACGCCGGGCTACCCAAATTCGAGAGAGAAAAGAAGGAGAGAAAAGAAAGTAAGGAAAGATAAAAGAGAAACTCCTTTAGTCCATTCCGGCGCGGATACGCCCACGACCTTCATATAGTTAAGGAACGATGGGTTGAAAGTGTAGGCGCAGATGCGTCCCGCATAGAGATCCTGCTTAGAGATGCACATATAACATGACAAGAAAGGATTATGGCGTATTCACCTTGCGTCGGTGCAAGAGTGAGTGCGTCGACTTGATAAAAAGTCGCACTACGAATCAAATACGAGATTGCTTGTATGCTTGCATATTCAATTCGATAACATGCTGCTATGATAACATGCTTTACGCTTTCGAATATGCCATGAAATTGACCCTAAGGAGAACATAGCAAGATCATAAGCTAAGTTGCATGATTCAACATAAATATTACAAATGTCGGTTTGGAAAGATGATCTTTTCTTCAGTACATGCGAGGACGAACGTACTGATCCCCCACCAGCTTCATGCAGGGTGCAGGGAATGGATGGCTCGCGGCGAAGCGTTGCTTGAACGTGTTGAGGCTTGGAATGCCGAAGCGCATTGAAGCGTGCAATCGTATTGACGCTCGGACTACGCAACTGGATTGATGCGGCCGGGATATAGAAGGCATGATGTATGGAACGGTGAAATCCTTTGTGGGCAAGAGAGAACCTGAGTGTTGTAGCCAATCTGGCATATATTGTTAGGCTATCGAAGCCTTTGTAATCTCAGTTTCGAATATCAATAAAGAGAATTGTTTCGTATACTCTGTTTTCCTGTCGTTGTAAATATCGAATTAAAAGATAACCATTTGAGAACTTGTCATCTTGCCTTGCACGAGCGCAACTCCAGGCTCGTGCGACATCATGCCCCCTGCGAGGACGATGATTCGGGTGATTCCGGGTCGGGGCGTGACAGAGCAAGCATTGTCGCAGAGTGTCTAAATGGGGATCAAAAAAATTTGAACATTCTTTAACAACTAAGTTAATTATATGGCAAGTACACCTAACATGCGTAAGTCTATCTTCTAAAATAGGCTGAAAAATCACTGACAAAGAAGACATAGCAGCAGTATTGTTTGATGCATTGTCCAAAGAGATAGAAATTTTTTAGGGTGAATATCATATTCACGCACGTGTTTTGAAATCTCACTTGAAATTATAGCGCCCGTGTGTGGACATTCTATAATTTTAAGACAAATGATGCATTTTTGCAACATCCATTGTGCATCTATATAGTGTGCAATAATACAAATGTAAGCATAACTCCACTTAGTAGTCCAAATATCAGAAGTAATATCCAACTTACTAACATTTTGAAAATCCGCTTTCAAAGCGGCTTTCCACTCGTTAAAGAGACGAATAGCCTCATTTCGAGCTTGTTGTCTACTCACTCTAGTAAATGAGGGGTTTAGAGAAATTAATGCATAATCTCGTAAAGATTCGCTTTCACCCGTCGTGAAAGGAAGTTCTTCATTAATAATATGTTTAGTTAATTCAGTTTTATGCCGAGCAGCTGAGTAAGTAAAGTTACCCATTGAAGAACCGGTGGCGCCAAAGCTTATTTGGGTTTGGAACGCTTGAAGTGTGTCCTTCCCGTAGCAAGTGTCGTAGTGTCTGGATATGGTCCCGGTGCCACCGCCCTTCTTCCATGCGTACTGGTTGCAACATTTCTTGCATTGCGCCTTGTACGGTATTGGTTCACCTTTGGCATCTAAAATAAGCGAACCATCAGGATTAATTTCAAAAATCAAAGTAAAATATTCCCAATACTTAGACCTTTTTTTCTTTTCAGGACGTTGGGTGGAACTAGCGACCTCCGGAGGAGATGGTTGGAACCCCTCCGGAATCGGATTGGTGGCTACTTGCTCAGGTGGAATTTCAGTACCGTAAAAAAAGTATTAAAAAATTGGTAAGTCTGTCCAGCAAGATCAGGTGGGTTTGAACCTTCACAGCCATATATAAAATAAAATAAAGTAAAACTATGTTAAAAGAAAGTAAGGGATTGAGAGGAAGATCGGGAAGCCGTAGAGCCGGAATGGAGTTGGGAGGGAGATCTGTAATGCCTGTGGTTCGTATTACGTATTTCTGGAATACGTGTACGTATTTATTCTTGTATTGCATGATTCCTTGTTTAGTTTTCTTCATGGCTTGGCTTGGTTTATTCTTGGCCCGGGTTGGCTTGGTTCGATTGGGATTATTTTGGTTCATCATGAACCATGGATAAACCCCCTACCTACCACCACCTTTAATATTTATTGCCCTTTTCTTCTTTCTCTCTCTTCATTACTCATCTTCTTCTTCCTCATTTACTCCCTTCACCTACCAGAGAGAGAAGAGAGAGGTCTAGGCAAGTGCAATCTTGCTTCATGATGGATCTCATGTTTTATTGTTCCATTCTCTTCCTTACTAGATTCTAAGCCTCTTTAGAACTGGAAGTTTTCGATTTTAATGGTTATATTTTTATAGATCTAAGTTTTAAATTCCTTCTTGTTTAGTTTTCTTGGTTTTGATCTCTAAAAACTTGGTATTTCTAAAAACTAGTGGTTCCATGTTGTAGAGAATTTGATTTCATGCAGTTTTGGCTTTTGTTTCGCTTGATTTCGACTCCGGATGAGGAAGTTATGGCCATTACAAGTTTTCAGAACTTTCATGGCTGAACTTGCTATTTGGGGACGATGAACCTCATGCGCCGGAAGGCCATGCGCCGATTCGTGCAGGAATCCCATGCGCCGATTGCGCAGGAATCTTATGCGCCGATTCGTGCAGGAATCCCATGCGCCGATTCGTGCAGGAATCTCATGCGCCGATTGTGCAGGAATCTCATGCGCCGATTCGTGCAGGAATCCCATGTACCGATTGCGCAGGAATCTCATGCGCCGATTCGTGCAGGAATCCCATGCGCCGATTCGTGCAGGAATCTCATGCGCCGATTCGTACAGGAATGCCATGCGCCGATTGCGCAGGAATCTCATGCACCGATTCGTGCAGGAATCTCATGTGCCGATTCGTGCAGGAATCCCATACGCCGATTGTGCAGGAATGCCATGCGCCGGAATTGCTCTATTTCGCTGTTTTGCATGTTTAAGTCGTTTTGTAGCTAGAATCTTGAAAAACTCAAAACATGAAAGTTGTAGATCTTTTCCTTGGCTTCAAAAACATGTTACTAGTTATTCTATGCAAGTTTCTCTCATTCATGATAATGTAAGGGTAGAACATGATAGTGGCCTGTTAAGGCGCACTCTTGACAAGTACCAAGTGGACATGACATGACCTGATAGTAGCCCGTCGTGGCGCACTCCTGACAAGAAAACCTGATATGATATACCCTGATATGTTGTTGCGACGGCTACATGACATGACATGACATGTTTAATTAATCAGGACACCGTGGGCGATTGTGCTTGTACAAATAATCCAGTCCTGTCTTGCATCATGTCTAGGAGGGGACTCCTGAGTACCACGGTCAGGAGTACCTACTGAAATGGACTAAGGTTAATAATTAGTATAATTCACTAGTCATGAAGAGATGTTCCCCAGTTACAGGCGATCCCGTTATCCCGGCCGCTAATGCTTGGACTTGTAGCCTGCCGACGAGTAGGGCACATTTCCAGCCCACTGTTATGTGGGGCACTCTTGATTGTCACTTTAAATGATTAAACTCTATTGTCACTCTAATGTATTGTACTCTCTGAATTGTCACTATAATGATTGCCTGGATAACCTGGATAGCTGCAGGGCCTGTGACTACTTGGAGCATCTCATTGCATCTTGCTAGTAACTAGGATTGTGATAACCCTAGTTAGTTAATGTAGAAAGCCGTAGGCAATGATTGGCCGTGATTGATTGGATGGAGTCTAGTCCAGTATGGTATTGTCTAAAATTGATTGATTGCAAGATTGTACCAGAATGATTGAATGATTGTCACTCCAGATTGTCACTATAATGATTGTCACTCCAGATTGTTACTTGACCTGATTTCTTATATTTATCTTGCCGATAAATGGTGAGAGAAACCAAGTTTCGTTCAGACGAAGGGTTACAACCGCGGTCCCTATTTGGTTTACGGGTTGTAACCTAGCTATCTGAATAGTCCCATGGTTATCTCATCGTATATCATCCTGGCATGCTTTTCCATATGTCCTGTCTTTTAGTGATTCTATGCAAGATTGTCTTTTATAATTACCTATCATGCTTTTCTTAAATTACGGTCTCTTATTATGTAATTACATTATTGTGCTAATTTGCTGGCTTTAGTTCTTAGTGAAGCCTCCTTTGTGGCACTTGCTCTTTCTGGGGTCTGACCCAGCTGGTTTTGTATGGCCAGATACCGGAGCAGCACCAAAGGATCTCCCTGCTTTCCAGCCCGATGGTGGTCACCAGGCGTAACCAGGGCTTCGAGTGGATTTTTTTTGTTCTCCCACTGTAATATTGTAAATTATTCTTTTGAGGCGTTTAGCCGACGAGCAAGTGTTAGCTCGATTGTACTTACTTACTGTCTGCCTACGGGCTATAGCATGATTGACAAGCCCCGGGGGTTGATCATGTATGACTGAACTCTTGCTAGTCCTCGCATTTTGTAACGACTAGTTTCATGATCATTCCGAATATATAATGTATGGGACGCCTTACTATTGTGTATTTGGTGGTCTGACATCTTGTAATTACTATTAGTTGGTTGAGATTGAGACAATAGGCTATTTTATGACCTTAAGAGACTGATGGATTGTAGTGAAACCCTCACATATCTAGACATCCGTGACCGTATAGCGGGGTGGATCCCATTCCGTTATACGTAGCTGGCTATGTCTGCCCCCGCTCTCCAGTATTCTGGTTCTGGGGCGTGACATGGTTTAAGTGGTGGCCCATGCAGGTCTTGTTAATCAAGATGTGTGAGGGTTTACCGAATAGATGTCTCAATCAGTACTCGTCCTTGATCTCTGCTCGTATCCTCTTGATTCCTGAAATTCTTGTCCTGATCACATGCTTGTAATCGTTGATCTGTCCTGGTCCTTCCTTATTGTTCCCATGTCGTCTTCTTCAGCGGCATTGAACCTGGACCTGCTGATCAGCAAGGCGGATCACCTCCCGTGGACCAGCAGCAACCAGAAGATCAGGCCCAGCACTCAGCAGCAGCCTCCCAATCCGTACCTCCTGGAGAACCAGTACCGCCAGTTCAGCCCGTCCAGCCAGCAGGGTCAGAGGATGGAGGATTGGTAGGACTCATCCGTGAGCTGCTCGCGTCCCAAGATCGTCAGGGAGATGCCCTGCACCAAGCAGTACAAGATGCTCTGAATAGAAGTGGTCCTCGAGGGAACAGTGCGGTCAACAGTTTCAAGCGCCTGAACCCTCCATTCTTCGATGGCAGCGAGGATTCCATTGCTGCCGATGCTTGGCTACAAGATATAGAGGTGATTCTCGAAGCCGCGAAGACTCCAGAAGACGAGAAGGTGGCTGTGGTACGCCTACAGTTATTGGATCTAGCCCGCAGTTGGTGGGCCGCACAAGCAGTGGGATTGACAACACCTGTCTCCTGGGCAGTGTTCAGCGAGAAGTTCCAGACCAAGTATTATGATGCAGTGGCTCGATATGACTTGCAGACCAGGTTCAGTAATCTTAAGCAGATGGGGAGGACGGTCGACGGATATGCGGCCGAGTTTTCCAGACTCAGTCGGTTTGCTCCCACCTTGGTGGCAACCGAGTTTGACAGAGCGCAGAGGTTCCAGCAGGGACTTCACCTGGAGATTATATTGGCAGTAGAACAGTTCGAGCATCAGACCTATGATGCGGTGTTGCGAGCAGCAAGGAGGCACGAGTATACCTCCCAGAGAATAGTGGACAGGACCGGAGGTCGGAAGCGGTCCCATAGTCAGATGAATCAGTCTTCAGCACCAGTCCCGGCAGATAGGGCTTTGACTATTGGAACTCCGAGGCAAGCAACCTCAGTTACGTCGGTTCAGCACTCAACCCCGACGTACCCTCAGCAGAAACAGAAGCAAGCACAGTCTTCCGCCGTAGGCTGTTCTTATTGTGGGAAGCCTGGACACGTGGTAGCAGAGTGTCGCAAGGCGTTGGGATTGTGTTTATTATGTGGAGCACCGGACCATAGGGTAGGGTCCTGCCCATTCAGAGTTGATTCAACATCGACAATATCTAGTCCCTCGGTTAGGGGACCAGCACCAGCACCAGCACCAGTACCAGCTCCAGTTCACCAGCACAGCAGTTCCCGTTCCCGAGGCCATTGCCGACTCAGGCCCAGACTTTCCAGCAACAGAACCCGCGGCAGTTTGCCTTAGCCCAGGCTCAGGTTCAGAATCGGCCGAGAGGTATATGTGTCCTCTTATCTTGCTTTTCTACCGTCATTATGAGGGGTGCATGACGTATTTCATGTATCCTAATTACAACGGTACATCTCAGACCCGAGCCATATCTAGGTCATTCGAAACTGGTTATTGGTACCAACCTTTTCGTATGAGGATAGGCCCGTGTCCATGTTTGACCAAAGAGAGAGACCTCAAGCGCAAGACTATCTGTTTAGTTCGTGTTGCTTGAGTTCATCGCTCTTTGGGTGAGTCAACGTGGGAGCGTGAGGATGATATCCGATCACGATATTCTGACTTGTTTGACTCGTGAGGTATAATGTCCTTCTTATGCCTCATGCCTTCGATTCCTTGCTTGCATGATTGATTGCTTGATTGATTGTCTAGTATAGCTTGCCTGTGATTAATGTAGCTTGTCATTGCTCCTCTAGCCTCTTGATTAAATTCCGAGGACGGAATTCTTTTAAGGTGGGTAGAGTTGTAATGCTTGTGGTTCGTATTACGTATTTCTGGAATACGTGTACGTATTTATTCTTGTATTGCATGATTCCTTGTTTAGTTTTCTTCATGGCTTGGCTTGGTTTATTCTTGGCCCGGGTTGGCTTGGTTCGATTGGGATTATTTTGGTTCATCATGAACCATGGATAAACCCCCTACCTACCACCACCTTTGATATTTATTGCCCCTTTCTTCTTTCTCTCTCTTCATTACTCATCTTCTTCTTCCTCATTTACTCCCTTCACCTACCAGAGAGAGAAGAGAAAGGTCTAGGCAAGTGCAATCTTGCTTCATGATGGATCTCATGTTTTATTGTTCCATTCTCTTCCTTACTAGATTCTAAGCCTCTTTAGAACTGGAAGTTTTCGATTTTGATGGTTATATTTTTGTAGATCTAAGTTTTAAATTCCTTCTTGTTTAGTTTTCTTGGTTTTGATATCTAAAAACTTGGTATTTCCAAAAACTAGTGGTTCCATGTTGTAAAGAATTTGATTTCATGCAGTTTTGGCTTTTGTTTCGCTTGATTTCGACTCCGGATGAGGAAGTTATGGCCATTACAAGTTTTCAGAACTTTCATGGCTGAACTTGCTGTTTGGGGACGATGAACCTCATGCGCCGGAAGGCCATGCGCCGATTCGTGCAGGAATCCCATGCGCCGATTGCACAGGAATCTCATGCGCCGATTCGTGCAGGAATCCCATGCACCGATTCGTGCAGGAATCTCATGCGCCGATTGTACAGGAATCTCATGCGCCGATTCGTGCAAGAATCCCATGCGCCGATTGCGCAGGAATCTCATGCGTCGATTCGTGCAGGAATCCCATGCGCCGATTCGTGCAGGAATCTCATGCGCCGATTCGTGCAGGAATGCCATGCGCCGATTGCGCAGGAATCTCATGCGCCGATTCGTGCAGGAATCTCATGCGCCGATTCGTGCAGGAATCCCATGCGCCGATTGTGCGGGAATCCCATGCGCCGGAATTGCTCTATTTTGCTGTTTTGCATGTTTAAGTCGTTTTGTAGCTAGAATCTTGAAAAACTCAAAACATGAAAGTTGTAGATCTTTTCCTTGGCTTCAAGAACATGTTACTAGTTATTCTATGCAAGTTTCTCTTATTCATGATAATGTAAGGGTAGAACACGATAGTGGCCTGTTAAGGCGCACTCTTGACAAGTACCAAGTGGACATGACATGACCTGATAGTAGCCCGCCGTGGCGCACTCCTGACAAAAAAACCTGATATGATATACCCTGATATGCTGTTGCGACGGCTACCTGACATGACATGACCTGTTTAATTAATCAAGATACCGTGGGCGATTGTGCTTGTACAAATAATCCAGTCCTGTCTTGCATCATGTCTAGGAGGGGACTCCTGAGTACCACGGTCAGGAGTACCTACTGAAATGGACTAAGGTTAATAATTAGTATAATTCACTAGTCATGAAGAGATGTTCCCCAGTTACAGGCGATCCCGTTATCCCGGCCGCTAATGCTTGGACTTGTAGCCTGCCGACGAGTAGGGCACATTTCCAGCCCACTGTTATGTGGGGCACTCTTGATTGTCACTTTAAATGATTGAACTCTATTGTCACTCTAATGTATTGTACTCTCTGAATTGTCACTATAATGATTGCCTGGATAACCTGGATAGCTGCAGGGCCTGTGACTACTTGGAGCATCTCATTGCATCTTGCTAGTAACTAGGATTGTGATAACCCTAGTTAGTTAATGTAGAAAGCCGTAGGCAATGATTGGCCGTGATTGATTGGATGGAGTCTAGTCCAGTATGGTATTGTCTAGAATTGATTGATTGCAAGATTGTACCAGAATGATTGAATGATTGTCACTCCAGATTGTCACTATAATGATTGTCACTCCAGATTGTTACTTGACCTGATTTCTTATATTTATCTTGCCGATAAATAGTGAGAGAAACCAAGTTCCGTTCAGACAAAGGGTTACAACCGCGGTCCTTGTTTGGTTTACGGGTTGTAACCTAGCTATCTGAATAGTCCTATGGTTATCTTATCGTATATCATCCTGGCATGCTTTTCCATATGTCCTGTCTTTAGTGATTCTATGCAAGATTATCTTTTATAATTACCTATCATGCTTTTCTTAAATTACGGTCTCTTATTATGTAATTATATTATTGTGCTAATTTGCTGGCTTTAGTTCTTAGTGAAGCCTCCTTTGTGGCACTTGCTCTTTCTGGGGTCTGACCCAGCTGATTTTGTATGGCCAGATACCGGAGCAGCACCAAAGGATCTCCCTGCTTTCCAGCCCGATGGTGGTCACCAGGCGTAACCAGGGCTTCGAGTGGGTTTCTTTTGTTCTCCCACTGTAATATTGTAAATTATTCTTTTAAGACGTTTAGCCGACGAGCAAGTGTTAGCTCGATTGTACTTACTTACTATCTGCCTACGGGCTGTAGCATGATTGACAAGCCCCGGGGGTTGATCATGTATGACTGAACTCTTGCTAGTCCTCGCATTTTGTAACGACTAGCTTCATGATCATTCCGAATATATAATGTATGGGACGCCTTACTATTGTGTATTTGGTGGTCTGACATCTTGTAATTACTATTAGTTGGTTGAGATTGAGACAATAGGCTATTTTATGACCTTAAGAGACTGATGGATTGTAGTGAAACCCTCACATATCTAGACAGTCGTGACCGTATAGCGGGGTGGATCCCATTCCGTTATACGTAGCTGGCTATGTCTGCCCCCACTCTCCAGTATTCTGGTTCTGGGGCGTGACAAGATCGGGAAACCGTAGAGCACCAGAGCAACGGGGAGAAAAAGCCGTAGAACACCGTAGAGAAATGTAGAGAAATGTTTGGAATGAGTTGTGTTTGAAAAATGGAATTTTTGGCCTATTTATAGGAATTTTTTGGGATTATTTTGGTAATTTTGGGCCAAAAATGACCAAAATGTCTCTCCCAACGTTTTAATAACGGCTATATGGGAGGGGCATTTTTGTAAAAGAACCCCCCAACGGTCGGCAAGTAAAAAAAAAAAAAAATCCAACGTCCGCTGGACCGGTCCCAGCGGCCGGGCTTCGGGCCGGTCCAACCGGGCCGGGCCACTGATTTATTTAAAAAAAAAATTTTGGTCGGGCCGGGCTCGGCTGGGGGGGAGGGGGGAGGCCCGACCCGACCCGTTCGGGGTGGGGGGCCGGGCCGGTTCGGGCCAGAGGCGGGCCGGGCCGGGCTTAATGGCCAGCGGGCCAGGGTCGGGCTCCGGGCTAACCGGCCCAATGATCAACATGACTGCGATGCCCTTCCTAATTTTTTTGATCTATTTACAATTTAATACGCTCAACTATTCATATTTTTCAATTTGATATACTAATTTATTTTACTCAACAACTTGATATTATAAATATTTTTAACTTCATACCCTAGAAATTTTTAAACTACTCCTGCCCCTCCCTCTCGCGATAGCACTGGCGGCGCCTTCGCAAAGAGAGGTGGGGGGGGGGGGGTGTTAATATGGTGCAACCGCCGGGGGTGGGGAGGGGAGGGGATGTGGTGGAGGAGGGAGTAGTTTTAAGTTTTTAACATTAGCATTTTTGTAGTTGAAAGTATCAAATTACAATTGAGCCTAAATTTTAATCCCACTATTCTCCGACTCATTTCCATCGGTGTTCCACCTTTCTAGGTTCCACAATTATGTTCAACACTATATAAAAAC
>JANAVB010001120.1:0-26541 GCA_029216955.1 Iris pallida
CTTCTTGGGTACTCGTACAATGTACGACATCTAGAGGAGCGAACATGTGACCACGACATGTGAGCTCTGAGGATAACCTAGGAATTAATTAGGCAACTAACTTGGTAGATGCATTGGGTGGAAAGAATTCCGAGATCGTGCCATACTGGCCACCCCAGGTTCAGTCCTGACGTGTCGGGTTGGCTGCCACGGATATGGTTTTATTCACCTATAGCGGAAGGCTATATCCGACCTCTACGAGCTATGTGTTATATGTGTTAGCACGGTAGCCCTCCGAGGGACTGGTGCATATTCAATGTGTTATATGTCTTATGGTTTTGCTAGCCCTGCTAGGTTGACACGATCTGAGGATTCCTTTTTCAGTATATCGGAGATAACTCCGCCAAATATAGGAAGCCGCAGGATTGAATGGCCGCTTGAAAAATGACTTGACTATGCTTGAGTCTTCCGTTAGTAGCCGAGGGACATGGACTGTCTTGGTGCGTGGTCCAATCCATGTCCTTGTTTGGTTGTTGGGTTGGTCTATCGTGCTAGGACAGGCTGTGGATCGAGGTTACGTCCGTAAGCTTATTATTATTAATATTAACTTGTGCCTGGGTTTTATCTCACTCTTTTGTGCTCCCTTGTGGTACTTGCTATTCGGGGCTGACCCCGCTGGTTTTGTTTGGCCAGATCACGTAGCAGAGCCTGAGGATCCAACTTCTTCCCTGACGTCAATGGTGCATACTAGGAGCATGGCTGACGGGGGACTCGAGTGGGTTTTTTCTCCACCACTCTTGTATCTTTACTTATGTCCAAGCATTTAGCCACCGGCACCTGTTAGTCGGCTAATCTAGACATTTTGTCTGTGCACAATTGTAATTAAATTAGACTGCAGCTGAATACAATTTTGTACCTATGACTTTCTGGGCTAGCTAACTTATATAGCTAGACCCCCATGATCATTTGATGAAGCGTCAGGGACGTCTTACTGCTTTATCTTATATGTTCATTAATTGATGTCTTCTCGCTTGAATGATTGAGACATAGATGTTCTGTGTGACCATAGGAGACTTGAATGTAGTATACACCCCCATGTCTCTCGACAACTACGATCGCCGTATGACGTTTGTATACCTCATATGGAGTAGCTGGCCTAGTCTGTCTTCGTATTTCGGTACTGGGATGTGACAAGGTTTTATTGGTGGCCCATGCAGGCCTGATTTTTCAGACTTGTGGGGTGTAACTATTATAGGAGTCTCAATCAAAACTTGTTCTCTTTGAATCTCTTGCCTCGATTTCTCTTTCCTCACCTTGATTGATAACCTGAATTGCATCCTCGAATCTTCCTCATCCTGATAATTGATGTCATGTACCTTTCCATATAGGTGTGCTTCTTTCTCAGTAGCTGGTGAGGCCAACATGGAGGAGCAACCGCAGAGCATGGCTCGACGGGGCTGCAACCGGAAGGAGTACATTCTCCTGACCAGATCCGAGTGGAAGTGATATCAGAGCCAGTAAACCGCAGGTTCTAGAAACTCTTGTACCCGCAGCGGTGCCCACGGCGACGCCAGTACTTGATGCTACAGCACTCCTGGAGGTCATCCGGGATTCTTGGCTACTCAGTAGCGACAGGTGGCAGCCCATCAGCAACAGCAGACCCGACAGCAGGAACAGAATGTGTTACTGAATCAGGGTTTACAATTGGCCCTTGAGAGAAGTGTCCATGATTCTGGAGCATCGGGGAGGTTTTGTCGACTTAACCCGAGATATTTTGACGGCACGGAGGATGCCATCACTGCGGATGCATGGCTTCAGGATACTGAGGCCATCTTAACCGCAGCGAAGGTTCCAGCAGAAGAGAAGGTCGACCAGGTCAGACTGATACTTCAGGATCTCGCCCGCGATTGGGGGCATCAGAAGAGGTTGGACTAAGGCGTCCTGTTCCCTGGGATAGTTTCCGTACCACATTCAAGGCCAAGTATTTTGGCGCGTAGCACGGTATGAGCTACAACAGAGGTTTATCAGTCTCAAGCAGGCTGGGTGTAAAACCCCTAAATTTCTACTATATTTTTTTATTAAAATTTGTACGGATTTAAAATTTTGAATTGTACGTCGCGTAGTCGTATTGTACGTCGTGCGCAAATTTCGTTTTTTTTTTGAAATTGCTCATCGAGTACGAATATGGACGAGCGTACATATTTTTAAAAAATATTTTAATTTTAATTTTTATAAGTTCAAAATAATTTATATAATAAATACTTTGCTATCATACAAGAATTTCTAAGTTTGTTCTTTTTATTTTTTTAAAAGAGCCTTCAACTACTAATAATAAATAATATTTTTATTGTATGCTAGAAAAATATATTATGTAAATATTATTTGTGCATACATATCATAATTATTTATTACTTATTTTTAAATAAATAGTGTAATTTTCAAAATTATTATTATTAGTATTTTGGAAAACATATTTTCGAAATATTTGTGACAATTTAAATTTTGATTTGATTCCATGGATACATTTAATAGTAAACTAATATCTATATTTGAAATTGATTTGATTTTAAACTAAAATAATTTAATTAGATTTAATTGGATTTAGATTAGGATTGGATTTGATTGATTTTAATTAATACATGAATTATCTAATTTGGGTTTTAAATCTTTTCCTAATCCTATCCAATTGGGAATTCCCACATCCTATAAATAGGCAGGTACTCCTCCACTTTTTATCATTCATTAATTCTCCACAATTTCCACCACAAATAACGTGCAATGTGTCTGTGTTATCCTTAGCCCATAATCTTATTCCATCTTTACATATACATAAATTTTTCCGTGTCGGACACACCCTGACACCAAATCCCTAAACCTATCCCTATCCTAACCCCATCGACCACCCGTTCTCCTTCAACGACCCCGAACCCCCGACACTAGCAAACCTACGCCCAGCCTTCACCACCACCGCCGTCGGCATCTCCGTCCACCTGCCACCGCCAATCCCTTTCTCCAAGGCCAACCCGACCACCACCGTGGTCACCATCCGAAACACCACCGCCACCACGGCTATCGACACCACCCAAAACCCCCAAATCCGTCACCGCCACCACGGCCATCCACCGCCGTTCCGACCCAACCTCCCTACCATCCGTTGCCACCCAGAACCTATCGTCCAACCACCACTGCCTCAGCCAACCGCCACCACGGCCATCTCCGTCACCAGCAAAACCACCATCATCATCACCCACCGCGGCCACCGGCCGGAGGCGGCCGTTTTCCCCAAAACCACCACCGAGCAAAAGGGAAAAGAAAAAGAAGCCAAAAACCCTAAATAACACACACGCACACACCCCTCACCTCGCAGACCGCCGCTCCGCCGGAGCCCCGACGAACCCGCTCCCGTCGACCGCTCCGTCGAGACCCCTCTCTGAGCCGCGCGTGCGCCGCTCTTGCCGCGCGCCTCCGACCACCGAGCCCCGGCGAGATCTCCGCCGCCCATCTCTTCCTCTCCGCCTGATCCCTAGCCCCCTCTCGTTCCTCTCTCCTCCGCCCCGTCGACCTCCGCCTTCTTCCCTCGCTCCCACGCCGCGGCTGCAGATCTGCCGCCGTGGGCTGTGCCTGCCGACGCAGATCCTGCCGGAGCCGTCGTCCGGCCAAGCCCCCCCCCAGCCGCGCCAAGCCGTCGACGACCCTACTTCCTCTCGGCCGAGCGCAGCCCCTCGCTCATCTCTCCGCTCCGCACTTCTCTCCCTCTCTCGATTTCTCAGCTCTCATTCTCTCTCTCTTTAAAGAATAGGGAGAAGCAGTATTTTGTTTTATTTTTTTTATTTTATTTTATTTTATTAATTGTCTCTTTCTTTCTTTTGTAAACAGTTAGTATTTTTGGTTTTGTTTTTTTATTGTTTCTTTTTTTTAACAGTTATTATTATTATCATTATTCATTTTGTGTTGTTTTATTTATTATTTTTGTCATTACTATTATTATTATCATCTTGGGGAGCCATATATACATATGTAAACTATAGTATTAATATTCAGATTATACGTATTATTATTTTGGGCTATGTTTCTAAATAAAATCGGGCGTAGCCTATTGTATATAAATAATTTTTGGGTTATTTTATATGTATGTTAGTATTAGGGTTTCTTTGAAGTGCATAATATAGTTTTAGAATATATTTTCAAATTTTATTTTGGGCAAATAGTATTGGGCTTAAAAAGATAATGGATTTTTATTTAAAACTAACTTTTATATAAGTTACTTTCAAGAGTTAATAAATAAGTATTTTTCTAATAAAAATGTAGTTTCCAAATTGTTTTCATATATTTACGTAAAAATTTATTTTTTAGTTTTTCTTTTTCGTTTCTCAAGTAATTATTATAAATAGTTTTCTAAAACGCATAAATATTTTATTATCCATTTTTCTTTGATTTTTCTCCTATCTGTATCCAAGTCCTATTGTTCCTATTCCTTCGCCCATTTCGAGACTACCTTATGTCCACCCTAACAAATTTGACCGTCCCGGACCTAATGAAACTGTCTATGCCACCATCAGAGGTCACCTTGCATAGTTTTCACCGAAGTCGCAGTTCGTGCCACCGTGATTATCGCAGCACACCAGGCGTACTACCAGGCAAGACACCTTGCCATTAGCTGTTTATTTATTTTAGCTCATATTTCATGTATTATTTATTTTCTTTATGCAAAATAAACTGTGATACATGGCATAACCTGTTAGAACTTACTGTTCATTTATATTTCCTGCTATGTATTATTTTCTTACTCATTAAACCTAGATTTAAGGGACCACCTTTGTGTGTTGCATTCATGGCCTTGACACGTTGTACCACGAAGTTGTGTGTCGCATGTAGAACACGAACGTGCGTGTTGGCTGGCCACCAGTACGTACAAGCCGTGCGATAGGAATAACCGCTAATAGAGATTGCATGCTAGTTTGACTTAGTGGTTATAGTGGTTTGTGTTGTGGATACAACACAGTAGGCATTGGGCGGAAAGGACAATTCCTTAGCGTATGGGCTTCGATGCACTTTCTCTTGTGACCCGGACTCTCCGCTGGAGATACGGGGTTGATGACCCATGATTACTGACGGCCACTGACGATTCTGCGGAACGTCATGCTCTTACTGATGGGGCCTCTGATGCCCAAGGAGGGACCATACCGATCCTATTTAGCCATGGCCCATGCGTAGGAAGGATTGTTCTTAACTACATTGCACTTAGAACGGTTAGGCACCTTTATCCGTTAGGTACGAGTACTTTTGGTTTGGGTACTTGTATCTGACCGTGGCTTGGAACAATAACTTGTCGCGGATTAGTTCGTCAAATCTTGTCCTTGTTTGGTTGTAGGTGTGACTTACTACTTCGATGAGAAGGTATTGAACCTTGTTGGGGTCCGGATACCATATTGGATTCATAGCATGGGAAGATACGTCACCGTGAATTAGTTTACCATCTCATGTCCTTGTTTGGTTGGGGGAATGGTATGCTCGTTCATTAGGTGTGTATTGGACCATGTTATAATTCAATTAACTTATTTATTTGAGCAATATTTATTCAGTTTATATGGCATGAAATTATGTGTCTTGTTACGTCCCTCTGAGGACCTGGTTATCTCTCCAGGTGTGTGCTTTTGTCTTTCACAGGTGCTCTAGTTCTAGTCGTGACCATCTCCATTTCTTCAGGATGATTGCACTTGGATCGTCTTCGCTTCGCTCGCCAAAAATTATTTCTTTTTTATGTATTTTTCTTTACTTGTTGGTAGTGGATTTGTCTCCGCCCAACATATTGTATCAAGACAATTCATTATCATTATATGATATCTTTTATTCATTTATTTGTGTGGATGAGATTAGTTATGGTTCTATTGCATTTTACAGCTTACGTATATTTATTATACGGCTGGCATGTCTACGTTCCTAATCCTACGTATTTTGGGACTGGGGCATTACATGTTTTTATGGTGGCCCATGCAGGTCAAGATACATTGTTTGGTTACTTTACTGTACCAAGCAAGCCTGCGTATAGGATTAGAAATCTAGGGTTTCATCCATACTTGACTCTTTCCTAGATTTTATCTACCGTTTGACTCATCGACTACATCTTGTTTGATTCCTTCTAACAAAATTCTTATCTTTCCTTCGTGCCTGCTAGAGATTGACCCTACTAGTTAGATGTCCCAAACACCCTTAGCTTAATTCTTTTAAGTTGGGTAGAATACCCCATGACCCGACACACTCTTGACCATTAAGGGAATACAAATAGTATTATCTTGACCATAGAGACTAGAAGAATTTAACCTATTTGGTCAACCAAGTCTTGGTCAATAAAACCGTAGAATGATGTATAGGAATAAACAAGACATAGATCCTTATGACTCTTAGACCATAAACATTGGTTCTTATTTCATCTACCCTCGTGCCTATGATTTATTATCTAGACTAATGATGCTAATATAGCCTAGTATTTGCAAGCTAATCCTTATCGAGCTTGATCAAGACATATGCTATAGAGTGGCCACTCACTAACATATTGTCTAATCAGAACCGGTGCATGATGGTCTGATCAACCAAGTGCACTTTGGTTTGCTTTTATCTATCGTTCTATGTGGATGGGGACATAGCTAAACTTGTCCTTATAGTCCCATCCACGACTGCCTTAAACTTGAAATTATTCGGTCGCCTTTGAAACCCATATTCGTATTCGATAACGCCTCCTTCGAACTCTATATTGCTTTCGCCTTCACCTATTTTAGAAGAACCAAGCATGGTGCTAGAAATTCCTCTAGCTATCCTATCACCTATGACCATTATCACTCGATGTTGCTATATCTTTGTCTTAAACTACTCGACCTTTCCCTCAACCCTAAATCTACAATCTTGACTTTCTAATCACATGAATTTAAGAGTGATTACAATCGCCTCTTAATCATATCCTCAACCTAGACTACGACCATATAAACTTCTTTAAGGAACCCTTCTATCTACCGTTGTGTCTTCTCACCCCTACTAATTCTTAATTTTGAGGACAAATTCTTTAAGTTGGGTAGGATGTAAAACCCCTAAATTTCTACTATATTTTTTTATTAAAATTTGTACGGATTTAAAATTTTGAATTGTACGTCGCGTAGTCGTATTGTACGTCGTGCGCAAAATTTTGTTTTTTTGAAATTGCTCGTCGGGTACGAATATGGACGAACGTACATATTTTTAGAAAAATATTTTAATTTTAATTTTTATAAGTTCAAAATAATTTATATAATAAATACTTTGCTATCATACAAGAATTGCTAAGTTTGTTCTTTTCATTTTTTAAAAAGAGCCTTCAACTACTAATAATAAATAATATTTTTATTGTATGCTAGAAAAAATATTATGTAAATATTATTTGTGCATACATATATCATAATTATTTATTACCTTATTTTTAAATAAATAGTGTAATTTTTTGAAATTATTATTATTAGTATTTTGGAAAATATATTTTCGAAATATTTGTGACAATTTAAATTTTGATTTGATTCCATGGATACATTTAAATAGTAAACTAATATCTATATTTGAAATTGATTTGATTTAAAACTAAAATAATTTAATTAGATTTAATTGGATTTAGATTTGGATTGGATTTGATTGATTTTAATTAATACATGAATTATCTAATTTGGGTTTTAAATCTTTTCTAATCCTATCCAATTGGGAATTTCCACATCCTATAAATAGGCAGGTACTCCTCCACTTTTTTATCATTCATTAATTCTCCACAATTTCTACTACAAATAAACGTGCAATGTGTCTGTGTTATCCTTAGCCCATAATCTTATTCCATCTTTTACATGTACATAAATTTTTTCCGTGTCGGACACACCCACACCAAATCCCTAAACCTATCCCTATCCTAACCCCATCGACCACCCGTTCTCCTTCAACGACCCCGAACCCCCGACACTAGCAAACCCACGCCCAGCCTTCACCACCACCGCCGTCGGCATCTCCGTCCACCTGCCACCGCCAATCCCTTTTCCCAAGGCCAACCCGACCACCACCGTGGTCACCATCCAAAACACTACCGCCACCACGGCTATCGACACTACCCAAAAACCCCCAAATCCGTCACCGCCACCACGGCCATCCACCGCCGTTCCGACCAGCAACCTCCCTACCAGCCGTTGCCACCCAGAACTCATCGCCCAACCACCACTGCCTCAGCCAACCGCCACCACGGCCATCTCCGTCACCAGCAAACCATCATCATCACCCCACCGCGGCCACCGGCCGGAGGCCGGCCGTTTCCCCAAAACTACCACCGAACAAAAAGGGAAAAGAAAAAGAAGCCAAAAACCCTAAATAAAACACACGCACACACCCCTCACCTCCGCAGACCGCCGCTCCGTCGGAGCCCCGACGAACCCGCTCCCGTCGACTGCTCCGTCGAGACCCCTCTCTGAGCCGCGCGTGCGCCGCTCTTGCCGCGCGCCTCCGACCACCGAGCCCCGGCGAGATCTCCGCCGCCCATCTCTTCCTCTCCGCCTGAGCCCTAGCCCCCTCTCGTTCCTCTCTCCTCCGCCCCGGCGTCGACCTCCGCCTTCTTCCTCGCTCCCACGTCGCGACTGCAGATCCACCGCCGTGGGCTGCGCCTCTTGCTGGCGCAGATCTCCTGGAGCCGCCGCGTCCGGCCAGCCCCCCCCAGCCGCGCCAAGCCGTCGACGACCCTACTTCCTCTCGGCCGAGCGCAGCCCCTCGCTCACTCTCTCCGCTCCGCTTCTCTCTCTCTCTCGATTTCTCAGCTCTCATTCTCTCTCTCTTTAAAGAATAGGAAGAAGCAGTATTTTGTTTTATTTTATTTTTTTTTATTTTATTTTATTAATTGTCTCTTTCTTTCTTTTGTAAACAGTTAGTATTTTTGGTTTTGGTTTTTTTATTGTTTCTTTTTTTTGTAACAGTTATTATATATCATTATTCATTCTGTGTTGTTTTATTTATTATTTTTGTCATTACTATTATTATTATCATCTTGGGGAGCCCATATATACATATGTAAACTATAGTATTAATATTCAGATTATACGTATTATTATTTTGGGCTATGTTTCTAAATAAAAACGGGCGTAGCCTATTGTATATAAATAATTTTTGGGTTATTTTATATGTATGTTAGTATTAGGGTTTCTTTGAAGTGCATAATATATAGTTTTAGAAATATTTTCAAGTTTTATTTTGGGCAAATAGTATTGGGCTTAAAAATAATGGATTTTTATTTAAAACTAACTTTTATATAAGTTACTTTCAAGAGTTAATAAATAAGTATTTTTCTAATAAAAATGTAGTTTCCAAATTGTTTTCATATATTTACGTAAAAATTTATTTTTTAGTTTTTCTTTTTCGTTTCTCAAGTATATTATTATAAATAGTTTTCTAAAAAGCATAAATATTTTATTATCCATTTTTCTTTGATTTTTCTCCTCTGTATCCAAGTCCTATTGTTCCTATTCCTTCACCCATTTCGAGACTACCTTATATCCACCCTAACAAATTTGACTATCCCGGACCTAATGAAACTGTCCGTGCCACCATCAGAGGTCACCTTGCATAGTTGTCGCACCGAAGTCGCAGTTCGTGCTACCGTGATTATCGCAGCACACCAGGCGTACTACCAGGCAAGACACCTTGCCATTAGCTGTTTATTTATTTTAGCTCATATTTCATGTTTATTTATTTTTTTATGCAAAATAAACTGTGATACATAGCATAACCTGTTAGAACTTACTGTTCATTTATATTTCCTGCTATGTATTATTTTTCTTACTCATTAAACCTAGATTTAAGGGACCACCTTTGTGTGTTGCATTCATGGCCTTGACACGTTGTACCACGAAGTTGTGTGTCGCATGTAGAACATGGACGTGCGTGATTGACTGGCCACCAGTACGTACAAGTCGTGCGATAGGAATAACCGCTAATAGAGATTGCATGCTAGTTTGACTTAGCGGTTATAGTGGTTTGTGTTGTGGATACAACACAGTAGGCATTGGGCGGGGAGGACAATTCCTTAGCGTATGGGCTTCGATGCACTTTTCCTTGTGACCCGGACTCTCCGCTGGAGATATGGGTTGATGACCCTGATTACTGACGGCCACTGACGATTCTGCGGAACGTCATGCTCTTACTGATGGGGCCTCTGGTGCCCAAGGGGGGACCATGCCGATCCTATTTAGCCAGGGCCCATGCGTAGGAAGGATTGTTCTTAACTACATTGCACTTAGAACGGTTAGGCACCTTTATCCGTTAGGTACGAGTACTTTTGGTTTGGGTACTTGTATCTGACCGTGGCTTGGAACAATAACTTGTCGCGGATTAGTTCGTCACATCTTGTCTTTGTTTGGTTGTAGGTGTGACTTACTACTTCGATGAGAAGGTATTGAACATTGTTGGGGTTCGGATACCATATTGGATTCATAGCATGGAAGATACGTCACCGTGAATTAGTTTACCATCTCCTGTCCTTGTTTGGTTGAGGGATGGTATGCTCATTCAATAGGTGTGTATTGGACCATGTTATAATTCAATTAACTTATTTATTTGAGCAATATTTATTCAGTTTATATGGCATAAATTATGTGTCTTGTTACGTCCCTCTGAGGACCTGGTTATCTCTCCAGATGTGTGCTTTTGTCTTTCACAGGTGCTCTAGTTCTAGTCGTGACCATCTCCATTTCTTCGAGGATGATTGCACTTGGATCATCTTCACTTCGCTCGCCAAAAATTATTTTTTTCTCATGTATTTTTCCTTTACTTGTTGGTAGTAGATTTGTCTCCGCCCATATTGTATCAAGACAATTTATTATCATTATATGATATCTTTTATTCATTTATTTGTGTGGATGAGATTAGTTATGGTTATACTGTATTTTACAGCTTACGTATATTTATTATACGGCTGGCATGTCTACGTTCCTAGTCCTACGTATTTTGGGACGGGCGTTACACTGGGAAGACGGTGGATGGATATGCAGAGGAGTTCTGCAGACTGAGTCGGTTTGCACCGACGATGGTAGCTACAGAGCCCGAGAAGGCGATGAGGTTCCAGCTGGGACTTCATTTGGAAATTCTACGCTTGTAGAGGGGCACGACTATCAGACTTTTGATATCGTTTTAACGACAGCCCGGAGGCATGAACTCACCCAACAGAGGTTAGTGACAAGACATGGGGGCCAGAAGAGGTCTCATTCCCAGAGCAGGGGCAGAGGAGCAGTACAACGAACATCGGCGCCAGCGCCCGTCATCCGTATTCATGAGTCAGGAGCGCCGCGGAGGACGGCAGTATCAGAGATAACGGTACCAGTTCGGCATCAGCAGCTAAAAAACCACAGCAGCGCCAGAGGCGTCCATTGGATGTACTTACTGTGGTAAGGGAGGGCACACTAGGGATGTGTGTCGTTCAGCTAATGGGTTATGCATGAGGTGTGGCAGTCCAGACCATATGATTGCCAATTGTCCTATGATGCAGAGGCCAGGAGGGCCAGTTCAGCAGTTTTCGACATTGCCAGCTCCAGGGACAGCACCGAACAGAGGACCAGCACTGGCCGTAAGGCCGCTAGCCCAGCGTCTACCCACGCAGGCTCAGATGTTTCGCCAGGCACAGAACGAAGAAGGCCCGCAGGGCCGCAGCGACAGCATGGTCGAGGAAGGCAGCAGGAGGGAGCTCAGCAAGGCCAGGGCCAGGCCTTCACCTTATCCCTGGAGGATGCACTAGCTTCAGGCGACGTGGTTGCAGGTAATATTTCTGTTACCTCTTTTTCTGCAGTAGTATTGTTTGATTCGGGGGCTATCCACTTTTTTATCTGTACGATTTGTGACACGTATTGGATTGGAGTTCGAGGCATTGCCAGAGAGGATGAATATACTCACTGGTAATGGGCTCGTAAGTTAGCAGAGTGTGCTTAGCGTGTCCAGTCGTAGTGAGTGGGCGATTATTGCCCGCATCTTTGATTGAGTTCCCCATGGGAAACTTTGACGTTGTCCTAGGCATGGACTGGTTAAGGGACAGTCATGCAACGATAGATTTTTGGGAAGGTAGGGTAGTATTTAAGATACCCGACGTTGAGGAGTTCGTCTTTGTCCGAACACTGGAGGATCGACCCAAGGGCATTATTGCAGAGGCATTGGCAGAGCAGGAGCAGATTCCAAGGGTGGTCAGAGAGTTTGCTGATGTATTTCCAGATGAGCTTCCGGGCTTACCACCAGAGAGAGATGGAGTTTTGTATTGAGCTGAATCCTGGAACGGGGCCTAAAGTCGGCAGGGTCTACAGGATGTCGCAGTCAGAGTTGGACAAGTTGTACCAGCATGAAGAAGAGTTGAAGGCGAAGCATTTTATCCGAGACAGTAAATCGCCCTGGGCAGCACCGGTGATTTTGGTACCAAGAAGGATGGATCGACGCGGATGTGCATTGATTACCGACAGTTGAATGCTGTAACCGTGAAGAACAATTATCCGTTACCACGGATTGATGACTTGTTTGATCAATTGAGTAAGGCTAGCATCTTCTCTAAGATATATCTTCGATCTGGATATTACCAAGTGAGGGTCCGGGAGCAGGATATACCCAAGACAACATTTAGATCACGGTATGGGCATTATGAGTTTCGGGTAATGCCATTTGGACTAACTAATGCCCCAGCAATATTCATGGATTTAATGAATCGCATCTTTCTACCCTATTTGGATAAGTTTGTGGTAGTATTTATAGATGATATCCTCGTCTATTCCAGTAGTGAAGAGGAACATGAGAAACATCTTCGGACAGTGTTGCAGACCTTGAGGGAGCATCAACTTTATACGAAGCTTAATAATATGAGTTTTGGTTGGACCATATTTCGTTCCTGTGACACATTATTTCTGGAGCAGGAGTGACAGTAGATCCGAAGAAGGTAGAGGCAGTAGAGAATTGGCCAGTTCCGATGACGGTGGCAGAAGTGCGTAGTTTCTTGGGATTGGCAGGTTACTACAGGAGGTTCGTGGCAGACTTAGCCAGGATTTCGGTACCCTTGACGCGTTTGACGCATAAGGATGTAGAGTTTGTTTGGTCAGCAAAGTATCAGACATCGTTTGAAGAGTTGAAGAAGAGATTAATCTCAGCCCCGATCTTAACACTTCCAGTAGGATCTGGAGGGTTTACAGTGTATTATGACACATCCGGAAGGGACTTGGATGTGTATTAATGCAGCATGGTAAGGTGATAGCATATGCATTCGATAGCTTCGAGATCATGAGAAGAACTATCCGACCCATGACCTGGAATTAGCAGCAGTAGTATTTTACTTAAGTTATAGCACTATTTATATGGGGATCGAGTGGAGATTTACACTGATCATAAGAGTTTAAAGTATGTATTTACCCAGAGGGACCTAAACATGAGACAGAGGAGATGGTTGAAATTACTAAGGACTTTGATGTAAATTTTCAGTATCATCCAGGCAAGGCGAATGTTGTAGCAGATGCCTTGAGCATGAGAGGTGGTGCATTCATTCTAACCACAGAGGCACATTTTGGAAGATCTTCAGGAAATAGGAATTGAAGTGATCTTGCCGCGAGATACGAAGTTATGGCCAGTTTGCAGATTCAGTCCACTTTAGTAGAAAGAATCAGAACAGCTCAGGCGGAGGATCCGCAAATCCAGAAGCTTCGATCGGAGTGTGAGTCAGGTCTCAGAAAGGAGTTAGTAATCCATGAGGATGGTACACTTAGGTTCGAAAACCGTCTTTGTGTACCAGGAGGAGACCTTCGACAAGAAGTTATGTCAGAAGCTCATAGTTCTCCTTATTCTATACATTCCGGAGGCACTAAGATGTATCAGGATATGAAGCAGCACTTTTGGTGGAATGGCATGAAGAGGGAGATAGCGAGGTTCGTATCCCGATGTTTAGTATGTCAGCAAGTAAAGGCAGAGCAGCAGAGACCAGCAGGATTGTTGCAGCCGCTTCCTATTCCGAGTGAAAGTGGGAGCACATCACGATGGACTTTGTGACCGGTTTACCTAGATCTCCGACCGGCCGAAACGCAGTTTGGGTAATTGTGGATCGGCTCACGAAGGTTGTACATTTTCTTCCTTTCAGAGTAGGGCAGACTACTGAGCAGCTGGCAAAAATATATGAAGCAGATTGTGAGGCAGCATGGTGTTCCAGTCAGCATAGTATCCGATAGAGACACCCGGTTCACCTCTCACTTTTGGCGAAGTTTGTACCAGAGTTTGGGTACTAAGTTGAGGTTCAACACCGCCTATCACCCGCAGACGGATGGACAATCAGAGAGAACTATTCAGACCTTGGAAGATATGTTACGGGCTTGTACTTTGGACTTCGGCGGAACTTGGGAAGATCACCTTCATTTAATAGAGTTCTCTTACAATCAAGTTATCAGGCAAGTACACAGATGGCGCCTTTTGAAGCATTATATGGAAGAAGTGCAGGTCCCCTCTGGCATGGGACGGTGTGGAAGAACGACAATTGTTGGGACCAGAGATGATCACGCAGACCGTGGAAACAGTCAAGTTGATCAGAGAACGGCTTCGAGTCGTGCAAGACAAACCGCCACCGGGCAGATCAGCATCGAAGGCCTCTAGAGTTTGGTGTCGGTGACCAAGTATTTCTGCGGATTTCCCGACTCGGGGTATCATTAGATTTGGAACCCGAGGAAAGCTTAGTCCGAGATTTGTTGGCCCTTTTGAGATTCTCGCTCGGGTAGGCGATGTTGCTTATCGGCTTGCCCTTCCTTCCTCTCTATCTGGCGTACATGATGTGTTTCATGTATCTCAGTTGCGTGGGTATGTTCCACCCGAGTCATGTCCTCGACCATTCGGAGTTAGTCATTGGAACTAACCTAACTTACGAGGAACAACCCATGTCTATTTTGGACCGGCGAGAGAAGGTACTCAAGAACCGGACTATTCCTTGTCCGTGTCGCTTGGGGCCATCACTCTCCGAAGAGTCAACCTGGGAGCGTGAGGACGATATTAGGTCTCGGTATCCGCACTTGTTCGACTCGAAAGGTATGTTTTTCTCATGCCTTGATAAATTTTGAAATGTATGACCGATGACTGCTAATGATGGATTGTTAGCGTAGATTGTAAATGCAACTTGCTTGCCCGGATACCTCTATCTTTGTCTTAGCTAAATTCGAGGACATAATTTTCTAAGAAGGATAGAGATGTCACTCCCCAACCCCGATATACGTATTTTTTATGGGTTCTGTATACGGCCTCTGTATTTAGCATGTGCATAAATTTTTGTTTATTATTTATTAATAGTGGCATGTAGCTTTTTTAGCATTGTCATTAGTGGAGTGATTAAGGATTAGGGTTTTTCTTAAACCAACCCAACCCCTATTTAATATCCTCTTCCTCACTCTCTCTCCTCATTCACTCCTCCATTTATTTTCCTCAACCACCACCACCCATAGGCAAGTACACCTTGCTTAAAAAGAGGAGATTTTATGCATTTTATATTCTTGATTTTTCTTTGATATTATTTATCTATTTTGTTCTTCTCTTCATTCCCTACAAGTTTAGTTCTTGAAGCCTTTGATTTTGATGGCTAGATTTGTGTTGAATCTAAGTTCCTAAAATCTAGGGTTTCATGGGTTTTCATGGTTTTGATCTATCAAACTTGGCTATTTTAAAATCAATGGTCCTGTGTTGTAGGAAATTTGATTCTACACAATTTTGACCTTTGGAAAGTTAGATTTTGATTTGTTTGGAGGAAGTTATGGCCGGAACAATGTTTGGGTTTCTCCGAGGATCACCTATGCTGGCTCTGGCAGAAGATGAACAGTTCGCAGCCGCATGGCATTTTCAGCCACATAAAGCTTGCAGCCGCATGTGCATTTCTTAGCCGCATGAGCAAGGCAGCCGCATAAGCAAGGCAGCCGCATAAGTTCTTTGAGCCGCATAAGCCTGATTTAAATTGCTGTCGCATGGACCTTATTTTTGGCCGTATGGACTTCTGTTCTCTTAGCCGCATGAGTTTTGAGCCGCATAGCTTGACTGAGCCGCATGCACCCCGTATAATTTTGAGCCGCATAAGGCCGGTTCCTCTCTGAGCCGCATAGGGTTGCTCTTTCCTTTAGCCGCATAAGACTCCCTCACTCTCAGCCGCATACGATTCGCATTTCCTAGCCGCATGTGCTTTCTCCCAGGACCGCATATGTCTGTTCTTTCTCCAGCCGTATGAGCATCTCTTTTTCTTGCCGCATAGGCCCTAGCCGCGGGTTTATTGTCGCATCTGCTTGATTGGTTCCTGAGCCGCATAAGACTTCATTTTACAGCCGCATAGGTCTGCTTTCCTAGCCGCATGAGCGTTGGCCGTATAAGCCTCAGCCGTCTGTTTCCTTGAGTCTCAGTCCTCATTTCTAATCCGACTACCTATGTGATGGCTGGATAACCCTATGTGTGTACTGAGGTACAATCTATGTGAGCACCGAGATGCAATCCTAAGCGCTAAGTGTTCCTATGTGATACCTGCAAGTACAATCAAGAGCCCAGCATTTACATAACCAATGGTCGGTGGCAATGACGTGGTATGTGTTGTGTGTTGCATTACACCAAGAAGGATACATACGTATGACTCTGAGCCAGTACGGATTCCTTCTTGGGGTACTCGTACAATGTACGACATCTAGAGAAGTGAACATGTGACCACGACATGTGAGCTCTGAGGATAACCTAGGGATTAATTAGGCAACTAACTTGGTAGATGCATTGGATGGGAAGAATTCTGAGATCGTGCCATACTGGCCACCCCAGGTTCAGTCCTGACGTGTCGGGTTGGCTGCCACGGATATAGTTTTATTCACCTATAGCGGAAGGCTATATCCGACCTCTACGAGCTATGTGTTATATGTGTTAGCACGGTATCCCCCCGGGGGACTGGTGCATATTCAATGTGTTATATCTTATGGTTTGGCTAGCCCTGCTGGGTTGACACGATCTGGATTCCATTTTCAGTATATCGGAGATAACTCCGCCAAATATAGGAAGCCACAGGATTGAATGGCCGCTTGGAAAACGACTTTACTATGCTTGAGTCTTCCGTTAGTAGCCGAGGGACATGGACTGTCTTGGTGCGTGGTCCAACCCATGTCCTTGTTTGGTTCTTGGGTTGGTCTATCGTGCTAGGACAGGCTGTGGACCGAGGTTACGACCGGAAGCTTATTATTATTAATATTAACTTGTGCCTGGGTTTTATCTCACTCTTTTGTGCTCCCTTGTGGTACTTGCTATTCGGGCTGACCCTGTGGTTTTGTTTGGCCAGTCACGTAGCAAAGCCTGAGGATCCGAACTTCTTCCCTGACGTCAATGGTGCATACTAGGAGCATGGCTGACGGGGGACTCGAGTGGGTTTCTTCTCCACCACTCTTGTATCTTTACTTATGTCCAGGCATTTAGCCACCGGCACCTGACATCAATGAAGAGTCAGGGACGCCTTACTGCTTTATCTTATATGTTCATTAATTGATGTCTTCTCGCTTGAATGATTGAGACATAGATGTTCTGTGTGACCATAGGAGACTTGAATGTAGTATACACCCCCCTTGTCTCTCGACAGCCACGATCGCCGTATAACGTTTGTATACCTCATATGGAGTAGCTGGCCTAGTCCGTCTCCGTATTTTGGTATTGGGGCGTGACAGCCAACAAGTTGACAGTCCTAACATAAAAGAGGACTGTCAACTTAGTTGCAGTCCGCACGAAGCGATGCCACTTCGACGAATAAGATGGAATCGCCGGGTCCGATTCGGTCCCAGGAGACGTGGGACAGCATGCTCCCCCGATCCCCCGAGCCGCAATAACGGCGTTGCCGTCGACTGCAAGCCCCGGCGACCTCCTCGCCTACGCTGCCGGCAGCAGTGTCGTCATCGCCGATCCCGGATCCGTGCATCTCGTCTGTGTACTCCCCATGCCCGGCGAGGCACCGCCTCCTTCTCGCTGATGTCATCCCTCACCTCCGCCTTCGCCTCCTCCCTCGCCCCTTCGTCACCTCCGTCGCTGGACCACCCAGTCCCTCTCCCGCGATCCTGCCTCACTTGACGACCCCTCCAACTCCCACCTCTGCCTCACCGTCTGCAACCGCCAGGGCGCTTCGGGGTGGACTCCTCGGCGGCGGTTGCGAGCGGGGGCTGGGGGTCGTCGACTGTGGCGGAAGGAGAGGAGGAGAAAACCATAATTTTGGGGGTGGGCTAGTCCCAAGTAAAATTTGGGTTGTCCCTAGTAAAAGTTTCACCTTCTTGGACTGTCTCGTAGTAAGGTGTCACCCTCATTACCCGTATTTCCCGTATTTCGTATTTACTCGTATATGGATTTTGGCATGTATTTTTATTTTTTATTTTTTTCTTAACTTGTGGAATTTTGGTATTTCTCGTATTTTGGGTTTTGCCATGGCTCGGTTTTAATTGGTTTGGTTTGATTTGGTTTGGTTTAATATGTATTGGAACACCTTAGCCTATGCTCCACCCTCAACACACCACATCCCACCCTCTTTAAAACTCCACAACCACTCTCTCTCTTCATTACTTCCTCCATTAATTCTTCTTCTTCTTCTTCTTCCTCCACCCAACTCTCCACACCCATAGGCAAGTCAACTTGCTTCTACAAGAGAGCCCATTTTATTGTTCCATTAGCTTCTTCTCATGTTTCTAAGACACATTAGAACTTGTCATTTTCCATTTTGAGGCTTTAAATCTTGTAGATCTAAAAATTTGTTATTTTTGGATTTGGTGGTTTTGATCTATCAAACTTCTTTGTTTTCAAGTTTTGATGGTTCCATGTGGTGGAAAATTTTTTCTACCCAATTTTGACCTTTGAAAAGTTGGATTTGGACTTGTTTTGACCAAGTTATGAACTTTTGAAGCTTTGGAATTAACCATGGAGTTCTTGCTGGTTTGGAGAACACAGTGAGCAGTGTGCAGAGCTTTTTAGCTTACGCCACTGAGCTGCGCGCACTCTTTAGCGCAGCGTACGCAGACCTTAGGTACGCTTCCTGTTGGAAGCGTGTCTCTTGCGTACACAGACCTTAGGTACGCTTCCTGTTGGAAGCGTGTCTCTTGCGTACGCAGACTTGAGTACGCCTCCTGTTGGAAGCGTGTCTCTTGCGTACGCAAACTTGAGTACGCTTCCTGTTGGAAGCGTATGTCTTGCGTACGCAGACTTGAGCGTGCCCTGACCCTTGCGTACGCAGACTTGAGCGTGCCCTGACCCTTGCGTACGCAGACTTGAGCGTGCCCTGGCCTGAGCGTATGCAGACTTGAGCGTGCCCTGGCCTGAGCGTACGCAGACTTGAGCGTGCCTGACCCTTGAGTACGCTGTCTTGAGCGTAAGCATGACCCTTGCGTACGCTGTCCTGAGCGTACGCTATCCCTTGCTCCCCCCTTGAGTGCTTTATGTCCCCATATTCCCCTTTTATGAATTTGTACCCATTTTATATCCTTACGCCTTTTGTCATGAACTTGATAATCATGGATTTGTTTAAGATGTTTGGAATGATACCTGAGCATGACACGATAGTGACCCGTAGTGGTGCACTCTTGACAAGTAACCTGACATGACCTGATAGTGGCCCGCCGTGGCGCACTCCTGACAAGTACACTTGGCATGATAACCTGGCATGATATATCTTGATAAGCTGTTGCGAAGGCTACCTGACATGACCTGACCTGTATAAGTAACCTGGACACCGTGGCGATTGTGCTTGTACAATTAATCCAGTCCTGTCTTGCATCATGTCTAGGGGGGACTCCTGAGTACCACGGTCAGGAGTACCTACTGAAATGGACTAAGGTTAATGACTAGTATAATTCACTAGACATGAAGAGATGTTCCCCAGTTACAGGCGATCCCGTTATCCCGGCCGTAAATGTTTGGACTTGTAGCCTGCCGACGAGTAGGGCACATTTCCAGTCCACTGTTGTGTGGGGCACCCACCATTGTCACTTAAATGATTGAACTCTATTGTCACTCTTATGTATTGTACTCTCTAAATTGTCACTATAATGTTCGCCTGGATAACCTGGATAGCTGCAGGGCCTGTGACTACTTGGAGCATCTCATTGCATCTTGCTAGTAACTAGGATTGTGATAACCCTAGTTAGTTAATGTAGAAAGCCATAGGCAATGATTGGCCGTATTGCTTGGATGGAGTCTAGTCCAGTAATGTATTGTCTAAAGTGATTGATTGAAAGATTGTGCCAGAATGATTGAATTATTGTCACTCCAGATTGTTACTATAACGATTGCACTCTTCATTGTCACTTTTATCATTGATCTCTCTCCTTTTTACCTTAATGATTGGCACCTTTAGCAATAAATGATCAGAGACTAAGTTCTGTTCAGGCGAAGGGTTACAATCTCGGTCCTTGTTTGGTTTAAGGATTGTAACCTGGCTTCCGAATAGTACCTTCGTTTTCTCTTCATATTTGTCCCGCTATGTTTTATTTAGCATGATTCTCCAGTTCTTTTATGTCAATGATGCTTCTCTTAATTATTTTCTCTGATTGGGGCAAGTGCATTGGTAGTGCACAAACCTCAATCTGTGTTACTTATTTTTGCTTTCTTACGTATTGAATGCTAATGATTTGTTGGTTTTAGTTCTTAAGTGAAGCCTCCTTTGTGGCACTTGCTCTTTCTGGGGTCTGACCCAGCTGGTTTTGTATGGCCAGATTCCGGAGCAGCTCCAGAGGATCTACCGATTTTCCAGCCCGATGGTGAACACCAGACGTAACCAGGGCATCGAGTGGGTTTCTTTTGCTCTCCCACTGTAATATTGTAATTTATTTTTTGAGGCGTTTAGCCGATGAGCAAGTGTTAGCTCGATTTTACTTACTTACTGTCTGCCTACGGGCTGTAGCATGATTGACAAGCCCCGGAGGTTGATCATGTATGACTGAACTCTTGCTAATCCTTACATTTTGTAACGACTAGCTTCATGATCATTCCGAATATGTAATGTATGGGACGCCTTACTATTGTGTATTTGGTGATCTGACATCTTGTAACTATTATTAGTTGGTTGAGATTGAGACAATAGGCTACTTTATGACCTTAAGAGACTGCTGGATTGTAGTGAAACCCTCACATATCTAGACAGCCGTGACCGTATAGCGCGTGGATTCCATTCCGTTATACGTAGCTGGTTATGTCTGCCCCCGCTCTCCAGTATTCTGGTTCTGGGGCGTGACATGGTTTAAGTGGTGGCCCATGTAGGTCTTGTTAATCAAGATGTGAGGGTTTACCGGATAGATGTCTCAATCTGTACTCTTCCTTGATCTCCACTCGTATCTTCATATCTCCTTGAATTCCTGACTTGATAACATGCTTGTATCATTGATCTATCCTGGTCCTTCCTTAATATCCTGGTGTCATTTGCTCCAGTGACATCGTTCCTGTTGATCACCAGAAGGAGCTCAGTCCTCAGCAGCAGCCTCCCGAGCCGTGCCTCCTGGAGAACCATACCGCCAGTTCAGCCCGTCCAGCCAGCGGGTTCAGAGGACGAAGGCTTGGTAGGACTCATCCGTGAGTTGCTTGCGTCCCAAGATCGTCAGGGAGATGCCCTGCACCAAGTAGTACAAGATGCTCTGAATAGAAGTGGTCCTCGAGGTAACAGTGCGGTCAACAGTTTCAAGCGCCTGAACCCTCCCTTCTTCGATGGCAGCGAGGATGCCATTGCTGCCGATGCTTGGCTACAAGATATAGAGGTGGTTCTCGAAGCCGCGAAGATTCCAGAAGACGAGAAGGTGGCGGTGGTGCGCCTACAGTTATTGGATCTAGCCCGCAGTTGGTGGGCCGCACAAGCAGTGGGATTGGCAACACCTGTCTCCTGGGCAGTGTTCAGCGAAAAGTTCCAGACCAAGTAATTATGATGCAGTGGCTCGATATGACTTGCAGACCAGGTTCAGTAATCTTAAGCAGATGGGGAGGACGGTCGATGGTTATGCGGCCGAGTTTTCCAGACTCAGTCGATTTGCTTCCACCTTGGTGGCAATCGAGTTTGATAGAGCGCAGAGGTTCCAGCAGGGACTTCACCTGGAGATTATATTGACAGTAGAACAGTTCGAGCATCGGACCTATGATGCGGTGTTGCGAGCAGCAAGGAGGCACGAGTATACCTCCCAAAGAATAGTGGACAGGACCGGAGGTCGGAAGCGGTCCCATAGTCAAATGAATCAGTCTTCAGCCCAAGCCCCCGGCAGCCAGGGCTTTGACTATTGGAGCTCCGAGGCGAGCGGCCTCAGTGACGTCGGTTCAGCACTCAACCCCGACGTACTCTCAGCAGAAACAGAAGCAAGCGCAGTCTTCCGTCGTGGGCTATTCTTATTGTGGGAAGCCTGGACACGTGGAAGCGGAGTGTCACAAGGCGTTGGGATTGTGTTTATTGTGTGGAGCACCGGACCATAGGGTGGGCTCCTGCCCATTCAGAGTTGATTCAGCATCAGTAGTATCTAGTCCCTCGGTTAGGGACCAGCACCAGTACCAGCACCAGCTCCAGTTCACGAGCAACAGCAGTTCCCGTTCCCGAGGCCATTGCCGACTCAGGCCCAGACTTTCCAACAACAGAACCTGCGACAGTTTGCCCTAGCCCAGGCTCAGGTTCAGAATCGGCCGAGAGGTATATGTGTCCTATCATCTTGCTTTTCTACCGTCATTATACGGGGTGCATGACGTATTTCATGTATCCTAATTACGACGGAACATCTCGGACCCGAGCCATATCCTAGGTCATTCGAAACTGGTTATTGGTACCAACCCTTTCGTATGAGGATAGGCCCGTGTCCATGTTTGACCAAAGAGAGAGACCTTAAGCGCAAGACTATCAGTTTAGTTCGTGTTGCTTGAGTTCATCGCTCATTGGGAAGTCAAACGTGGGAGTGTGAGGATGATATCCGATCACGTTATCCCAATCGGTTTGGCTCGTGAGGTATATATCTTCCTTATGCCTTGCACTTCGATTCCTTGTTTGCATGTATGATTGTATGATTGATTGGTAGCATAGATTGCTTGCGATAGTATAGCTGTCCCGACATCTCTAGCCTCTTGATTAAATTCCGAGGACGAAATTCTTTTAAGATGGGTAGAGTTGTCATTCTCATTCCCCGTATTTTCCGTATTTCGTATTTATACTCGTATCTGGATTTTGGCATGTATTTTTTTCTCAACTTGTGGAATTTCGGTATTTCTCGTATTTTGGGTTTTGCCATGGCTCGGTTTTAATTGGTTTGGGTTGGTTTGGTTTGGTTTAATATGTATTAGAATACCTTAGCCTATGCTCTACCCTCAACACACCACATCCCACCCTCTTTAAAACTCCACCAACCACTCTCTCTCTTCATTACTTCCTCCATTAATTCTTCTTCTTCTTCTTCCTCCACCCAACTCTCCACACCTATAGGCAAGTGCAACTTGCTTCTACAAGAGAGCCCATTTTATTGTTCCATTAGCTTCTTCTCATGTTTCTAAGACACATTAGAACTTGTCATTTTCATTTTGAGGCTTTAAATCTTGTAGATCTAGAAATTTGTTATTTTCGGATTTAGTGGTTTTGATCTATCAAACTTCTTTGTTTTCAAGTTTTGATGGTTCCATGTGGTGGAAAATTTTCCTCTACCCAATTTTGACCTTTGAAAAGTTGGATTTGGACTTGTTTTGACCAAGTTATGAACTTTTGAAGCTTTGGGTTTAACTATGGAGTTCTTGCTGGTTTGGAGAAGACAGTGAGCAGTGTGCAGAGCTTTTTAGCTTACGCCACTGAGCTGCGCGTGCTCTTTAGCGCAGCGTACGCAGACCTTAGGTACGCTTCCTGTTGGAAGCGTGTCTCTTGCGTACGCAGACCTTAGGTACGCTTCCTGTTGGAAGCGTGTCTCTTGCGTACGCAGACTTGAGTACGCCTCCTGTTGGAAGCGTGTCTCTTGCGTACGCAAACTTGAGTACGCTTCTTGTTGGAAGCGTATGTCTTGCGTACGCAGACTTGAGCGTGCCCTGACCCTTGCGTACGCAGACTTGAGCGTGCCCTGACCCTTGCGTACGCAGACTTGAGCGTGCCCTGGCCTGAGCGTACGCAGACTTGAGCGTGTCCTGGCCTGAGCGTACGCAGACTTGAGCGTGCCCTGACCCTTGAGTACGCTGTCTTGAGCGTACGCTGTCCTGAGCGTACGCTATCCCTTGCCCCCCCTGAGTGCTTTATGTCCCCATATTCCCCTTTTATGAATTTGCACCCATTTTATATCCTTACGCCTTTTGTCATGAACTTGATAATCATGGATTTGTTTAAGATGTTTGGAATGATACCTGAGCATGACACGATAGTGACCCGTAGTGGTGCACTCTTGACAAGTAACCTGACATGACCTGATAGTGACCCGCCGTGGCGCACTCCTGACAAGTACACTTGGCATGATAACCTGGCATGATATATCTTGATAAGCTGTTGCGACGGCTACCTGACATGACCTGACCTGTATAAGTAACCTGGATACCGTGACGATTGTGCTTGTACAATTAATCCAGTCCTGTCTTGCATCATGTCTAGGAGGGGACTCCTGAGTACCACGGTCATGAGTACCTACTGAAATGGACTAAGGTTAATGACTAGTATAATTCACTAGACATGAAGAGATGTTCCCCAGTTACAGACGATCCCGTTATCCCGGCCGCAAATGTTTGGACTTGTAGCCTGCCGACGAGTAGGGCACATTTCCAGCCCACTGTTATGTGGGCACCCACCATTGTCACTTAAATTGAACTCTATTGTCACTCTTATGTATTGTACTCTCTAAATTGTCACTATAATGTTCGCCTGGATAACCTGGATAGCTGCAGGGCCTGTGACTACTTGGAGCATCTCATTGCATCTTGCTAGTAACTAGGATTATGATAACCCTAGTTAGTTAATGTAGAAAGCCGTAGGCAATGATTGGCCGTGATTGCTTGGATGGAGTCTAGTCCAGTAATGTATTGTCTAGAAGTGATTGATTGAAAGATTGTGCCAGAATGATTGAATGATTGTCACTCCAGATTGTTACTATAACGATTGCACTCTTCATTGTCACTTTTATCATTGATCTCTCTCCTTTTTACCTTAATGATTGGCACCTTTAGCAATAAATGATCAGAGACTAAGTTCTGTTCAGGCGAAGGGTTACAATCTCGGTCCTTGTTTGGTTTAAGGATTGTAACCTGGCTTCCGGAATAGTACCTTCGTTTTCTCTTCATATATTGTCCCGCTATGTTTTATTTAGCATGATTCTCCAGTTCTTTTATGTCAATGATGCTTCTCTTAATTATTTTCTCTGATTGGGGCAAGTGCATTGGTAGTGCACAAACCTCAATCTGTGTTACTTATTTTTTGCTTTCTTACGTATTGAATGCTAATGATTTGTTGGTTTTAGTTCTTAAGTGAAGCCTCCTTTGTGGCACTTGCTCTTTCTGGGGTCTGACCCAGCTGATTTTGTATGGCCAGATTCCGGCAGCTCCAGAGGATCTACCGGTTTTCCAGCCCGATGGTGAACACCAGACGTAACCAGGGCATCGAGTGGGTTTCTTTGCTCTCCCACTGTAATATTGTAATTTATTCTTTGAGACGTTTAGCCGACGAGCAAGTGTTAGCTCGATTTTACTTACTTACTGTCTGCCTACGGGCTGTAGCATGATTGACAAGCCCCGGGGTTGATCATGTATGACTGAACTCTTGCTAATCCTCACATTTTGTAACGACTAACTTCATGATCATTCCGAATATGTAATGTATAGGACGCCTTACTATTGTGTATTTGGTGATCTGACATCTTGTAACTATTATTAGTTGGTTGAGATTGAGACAATAGGCTACTTTATGACCTTAAGAGACTGCTGGATTGTAGTGAAACCCTCACATATCTAGACAGCCGTGACCGTATAGCGGTGTGGATTCCATTCCGTTATACGTAGCTGGCTATGTCTGCCCCCGCTCTCCAGTATTCTGGTTCTGGGACGTGACATAAGGACTAGCCCCAAGTAAATTTGGGAGTGCCCTTAGAAAAAGCCAAATCAAATGTTTTTTATTTATCCATTCAAGAGGCCTCACTTTCAAACGTGCGTTCCGAGAATACTCGGACAGGCCCTGTCGCCTTCTTGTCCCGAACGAGAATTTCGGATACAGCTTGCTCCAGATCAAGATACTTCCAGTACTGACATCGAACGATATGACCAGATATATCTCCAACAGTCGGTAGCTCTACGTCGTAGTTGGGGGGCATAGACCTCTGCAGGTCCGGACTTAATATGAGGTCCATGAGATAGTTACCTCAAACCCAAAATTTTAGAGGGCATCAAAATTTGTTTTAGTATATATAGTCCACTGCAGATGGTCCGATGGTCCGACTGAGTTATGTTCTAATTGTATATAAGTAAGCCCACTAGAAGCAGCAGATGACCCGACCGGGAAGGAAATATCAGAAGCACGGCCCACTGCTAAACTTAGGACAAAGAATAGTTTTTTAGGTTTATTTTAGAGAGAGACTCTCC
>JANAVB010001121.1:0-54162 GCA_029216955.1 Iris pallida
CTCCTGAAGCTCCCCTGAAGATACGGCTCAAGGAAAAGCCGCCTCAAACATCGGCTCCCCTCGTGGAAAAACTACAGGGGAAGACGCCAGTCACTGGAGGCACAGCAAGGCACCTCTGAAGGTGCGTCTTAACGGCAGGCTGCCACCATCCCAGCCGCCAGAGAAGGCCCACGTAGTCCTCTCGGACTCCAAGACCAACGCTGTGGTGGACTCTCCCGATCCTACTCCAGTGCTTACAGATGAAGAGCTGAGGGATATATCTCCGCTGACGTAGATGCCCCCTCACTGGACAATGTAATCCCGCGGGATAAAATCTCGTATTTCATCAATAATAGAGTGTCTTTTAATTATTCTTGTCTTCCACATTGGAATGCCATGTATACATTAGATAACGCTCTAAGGTCGTTGCAAACACAAATAACAACCGTCTATCATGTAAATCGAGTAGTCCCGTCTCAAGGAGTCTGTTACATAGTCCCGCCACGTAGTCGAGACGAAGAATCCATCATCTTCGGCAAAGTTGAGCATCATCAAGACCTTCCGTCACTCGAGCCAGAACCAGATGCCGGTAGAATGCAACTCTATCGGTACACAGACGTCGCAAAGTACCTCATCCAGAAGATGGGTTACGACCTAAAAAGCAACAAAGGCCTGAACTACGGTAAAGGTCGACGTCTCCCTCTTCGGCTTCCGACTCCTAAAGGAAAGCCGCAGGACTACTACAATAGAACTCGACGGGGGGTAGGCTATGTCACGCCACCGTCAACTCCGAAAAGTTCAGACGCAGAAGGGATAGAACATTCTCACTCGTCTGAAGCATCAACATGGGACTCCGATACCAGTATCGGCTCAGTCTTTAAGAGAGTGCTGTCAGCCAACATGACGTCTGTACAATATCAAGAAGAAGAAGGCAAAGACCAAGCGCCAGAATTCTTCGAAGAAGAACCCTGGGCTCAACGTCTAGGAGAACAATAGGAGTCTCGTTTTGAGTTACGTGAACCTCCCACCGAAGACGAAGTCGAGCAGATCGATCTTGGGGATGGATCTTCTTCCAAACCCATCTTCGTCAGCAAAAGCCTGAAAGGAGAAGACCGAGAATCTTTAATCCAGCTGGCTAAAGAGTACATTGACGTCTTCGCCTGGAGCTACGAAGATATGCCGGGACTTGATCCCCAGATCGCGATGCATAGGCTGAACATCCTACCTGATGCCAAGCCTATCAAACAACAATAGCGGCGCTTCCGTCCGGACATCATGAACGCCATCGATCAGGAGGTGGACAAGCTCTTGACCAGCGGCTTCATCCGTGAAGAACAACACCCAGATTGGGTAGCCAATGTCGTCCACGTCACCAAGAAGAATGGGAAGATACGAGTTTGTATCGACTTCAGGGATCTCAACTCTGCTTGTCCAAAGGACGAATTTCTGCTTCCAATTACCGACGTGATGATCGACAACACATGCGGCTTCGAGCGCATGTCTTTCATGGACGGATATTCAGGCTACAACCAGATCAAGATGTTCCCCGATGACGCAAAATACACGTCATTTAGGACACCAAAGGGCATCTTCTGTTACACAGTGATGCCCTTCGGCTTGAAGAACGCCGGTGCGACATACCAACGAGCTATGAGCACCATTTTTCGTCAGCACCTTCGCAAGACAGTCGAATGCTATGTTGACGACATCGCAGTCAAGAGCCGTCTCAAAGGAGATCACCTGCAAGACCTCAAGACAGTCTTCGATCTCATGCGGGCGCATCAACTCAAGATGAACCCCACTAAATCCTTCCTAGGGGTTTCTAGCGGAAAGTTCTTGGGCTTCATCATCACGGCGAAAGGCATTCATGTCGATCCCGAGAAGACCAAAGCCATCCTTGATATGGACCCTCCGAAGAACCTTCGAGAACTTCGAGGCCTACAGGGACGTCTGGCATACATCCGGAGGTTCATAGCAACCTCTCCGACAAATGTCAACCCTTCACCCAGCTCATGAAGAAGGGAGTCTCTTACGTCTGGACGGAGGAATGCCAAAATGCTTTCGATGACATCAAAGCCTACTTGACGAGCCCACCAGTCCTGGTGGCACCCGTCGCCGGCAAACCGTTTCTCCTTTACGTCCGTGCCATGGATCATTTCTTCGGCGCTCTGCTAGCTCAGAACAGCGATACAGGCTATGAGCAAGCAATCTACTACCTCAGTCGAACACTCATCGGGGCCGAACACCGGTACAACCCCGTTGAAAAGGAGTGCTTGGCTTTAGTATTTGCCATCCAGAAGAGTCGTCATTATGTCTCGGGCCAGACAATTCATGTCATTTCCCGAGTCAATCCGCTCAGAGTCCTCATGACGAAGCCAGGATCATTGAACTCCCGGCTAGCCACATGGGCGATCTTGCTAACACCGTACAACATGGTATTTGTTCCGCAAAAAGCTGTTAAGGGTCAGGCCCTGGCCGACTTTTTAGCTGCACACCCCATCCCAGAGTCCTCAAAACTCTATGAAGACATCCCGGATGAGGTCCAAGAATCAAACGTCACCAAAAAGGCTCCATCTGGTGGATGTTTTTCGATGGTGCTTCAAGAACAGGCCCCAAAGGCTAATCGTCGCAGGAGTGGGGGTGGTGTTAGTCTCCCCCGATCAACTGGTCATCCAGCGTGCTTACTCCTTTTCGAAGCCGTGCTCCAACAATGTTGTCGAGTACAACGCTCTCATTATGGGACTCCAGCTGGCACAACAGCTGGGGGTGAATCATCTGGAATCCTACGGCGACTCAAAACTCGTCGTAAACCAGATCAGAGGGCAATACGAAGTTCGCCATGAAGATCTGAACCCTTACCACGAAGTTGCATTGAACATCATTTCAACCTTCACTGGGTTCTTTATCGAACATGTACCCCGTCTACAAAACTTGGAGGCCGACGCTCTGGCTGGCCTTGCGGCCTCATTGGCAGCGCCCCTCGGGACTCAATACTATGTCACCGTAGTCGAGAGAGACTTGGTCTGTCATAAAAATAACCTACGTTCACACATGGCCCACGCCATGCCGACAAATACTGGTGTTAATGTCCGAGACTGGAGGTTCCCGTTCATCGACTTCGCTGTCTACGAAATTTTCCCAGAAGACCCGAAAGAAGCTGTCTCAGTCGGGAGACGCTCTCTTCGATTCTACTACGATACAACCACTAAAATGCTGTACCGGCGCTCCTACGATGGACTTCTCCTTCGATGTTTTTCCAACGAAGAAGCGGCCGAAGCCCTTCGAGAAGCTCACGATGGAACCTGCGGGACCCATCAACCTGGCCCTAAGTTGTAGGACCGACTGCGACGCATCGGCTACTACTGGCCAACCATGGCCGCTGACGCTGTTGAATATGCTAAGAAGTGCCATGCGTGCCAGCTTCACGCAGACTTCATACATACACCGTCAGAACCACTACATCCTACAGTCGCCTCCTGGCCCTTCGAAGCTTGGGACATGGACATCGTGGGACCGATCACCCCTCCTTCATCGAGAGGACACCGCTTCATCCTAGCAATCACCGACTACTTCTCCAAATGGACAGAAGCAGTTCCGCTAGCAGAAGTGAAAAGCTCCAGAGTGATCAGCTTCATCAAGCACCACGTCATCTACCGTTTCGGGGTGCCCCGGAGGATTATTCACGATAATGGTCCTCAGTTCATCAGCCATATTTTCAGCAGATTCTGTGATAAGAATCGCATTCAAAACGTGGCATCAACCGCCTACAATCCGGCAGCAAACGGATTGGCCGAGGCGTTCAACAAGACTATCGTCAGGCTACTCAAGAAAATCATGTCATCTAACAAACGCGATTGGGACGAGAAGCTCGACGAATGCCTTTGGGCCTACCGCACAACGGTACGGACCCTAACAGGCAACACACCATTCTCCCTGGTCTACGGAAGCGAAGCGGTACTGCCTCTCGATATTCAGATACCTTCACTCCGCGTAGCAATCACAAACCAACTCACAGAAGAAGACAATCAACGTCGTCGTCTGCGGGAACTGGAGGCACTTGATGAAAAGCGTCTCCTAGCTCAACAACGCATCGAACTCTACCAAGCCCGTATATCACAGGCTTTCAACAAGAAGGTCAAGCAGAGGACTTTCCAAGTTGGCAACCTGGTTCTGGCAGTCAGGAGGCCGATGGTGTTAACTCACAAGGCACCAGGAAAGTTCGAGCCCAAGTGGGAAGGACCTTTCATTATAGAGACGGTATACTCAAACGGTGCTTACTGCCTCGCCAAAACCAATGGGGACTTGTTCATGATGCCCATCAACGGCAAGTTCCTAAAGAAGTACTACTCTTGACATCTTTCAGACATGTGCTTCCACCAGGGGATCTATGGACCCAATTATTAGGGCTCATAGACAATTCCCTTCCACAAAATCATACGCTGCCGGAACCCAGCTGTTCCGTAGCATTCTCCAGTAGAAGAACGACCACGTCCACATCACCTCTGAGTTGTTCCCTACACCCTACAAAGCGGAATCTTATACCCCGTAAGACTACGCTATCCACCATGTTTACCACGTCCACATTACCTCTGAGTAAACATCTCATACAAACAACTCATGCGTTGCCGTACATTGATCACAGAACTTCCACGTCCACATCACCTCTGAGTAGTTCCGCGTATCCCCCAGGACCATTCCTACCACGTCCATAACACCTCTGAGTAGGGTGATTCCACCACTTGAACCCCATATTTTCCACGTCCACATTACCTCTGAGCAAACATGTTGGTTCTTTCAAACTTATTATCTGTACCTAAAAACCAAGGTGCACAAAAGATAATAGGTCCACACAAATCATCAAGTTCATGACAACAAAAATGAACACATCACAGAAAATTGTGTACTTCTTATTTCTAAAAAGAGAGAGTAAAGGACTACACTATCCCCAGCAAGAGTTGCAAAAATACAAAAAGAAGAGGCTACAATCCCTAGACATCCCCAGGGTTGGCTGAAAGCTCTCTGACTCGGCGTCTCAAGTCTGCCGCACGAGTCTCCACAGTCGCCAGGACTCGACGCTCAGCTTCTTGACGCATCGCTTCAACAGCCTCAATAGAATTATCGTTCTCATGCTTCTCATCAAGCTGTTGTCGCTGCTGAGCCAGGGCAAGAGCCCGCTTCAGTCTCAGCTACTTCACGTTCCCAGACACTCACAGTGGCCTGGTAAGAAGACTCAATCTCGGCGATCAGCTTCTCCTTTTCCGCATCTATCAGACGGAGAGGTCATTTCGCTGGATGCGCTGAAGTTCGGAAAGCCGCTGGTCCAGCTCAACCACCGAAGCCTCCAGGATCTCGGCCATATGATCATGGCCCTGGAGAAGACGGATCAGGTTGATATAAGGCAGTGCCAGAGTTCTTGCCGTCGCAAAGCTCCCATTGGCGTCCATCACCACAGATACACCCCTCTGCAGCATTTTATATACCGCCTCGACGATGAATTTCACATATTCATCTGCATCCGCCAGCACCTGCGGCGTCATAGCAGGAGTTGGAGGAGCTGTTGTAGTCAGCGGACCGGAGGAAGACCCGCCGACCTCAACCTGCGAGGCTGGAACCTCAGCATCAATAGGCTCTTCATCAACAGGGGCCGGGCTGCTAGCCCGAGGAGCCAAGAGAACATAAGAAGCCGAAACAGGCGTCGAGATAGTACCCCAAGTGGAAGGATCAACCGAGGGTTCTATCACACCCTTATCCTTCCCGAACTCGGAAGTACCACCGACGTCAGTGGCCACCTCTTTAACCCCCAACGTCCTATCAGCAGCCAGTACCTCCCCTGGAAGAACGGGGAGATCAACACTTGTCTCCTGACTCGCCCCTAAAGTTAGGACCGGCAGACGAGTCTCATCCTCTTCATCGAATCCCTCTACAGGGATAGGATCTGTCGCTACCTCCTGATCGGTAGCCACCTCAGCCTCCGTTGCTGAGTCTGGGATAGGGCTCGGCAGTGTTACCGCTGACCTCCCCTCATCATGATAAGGAGAGGAATCAACCCTCTTCTCTGTTCCAACCATATCTGTTGCCCCCACAACAGACTCTTGCAACTCTGGAGCAACGTCATCCGAAGACGACGAACTCCACTCCACTTCATCACCAGGAAGCCGCGTGTCTGCTGGACCTTCGGCATCCGAGGCCCCCGCTGCGGCCTTCATCATCTCGGAAGCTGCTGCATCCTCCCTTCTAACATAATCTGGGGATGATGGAATCTCCATGACAACAATATCCTCCGGATTCTTCTCCATGGGAGACATCATAGTCAGCGGGATGCGCACTTCAGACGAGCCCGCCATCTCCTTTGGCCTACTTCCACCAGATTTTGGAGTACGAGGCTTTCTTTTTAGCGGCTCCTACAAAAAAGGGAAGCATTGATTACATGAAATGTGGAACCTAAACCAGACTATGTAGAACATCCTCACCTCTGCAGAGGCTGAGTCCGATGACACCGTCGGGGATGATGCCTTCTTCTGCCTCTTCGACGCAGGAGATCCAGCTATATCTGTGCGTCGTTTCGATTGATCGGTCGAGGGTTCTGCCTGCCCCCCCGTGGACGAGGCAGGGACTCCCCGATAATCCGCCTCTGGCGGACGGTTCGATCGAGCTTTCGCCGGCATGCCTAACTGAGTACCTGCGATAAGACTGGTCTTCCTATCATATCCGGGAGGTGCGGCAGCCATAACACTGTAAAATTTGGCGGCCGAGTAAAGAATGGGTGGCCGCGGATCTGGGACGGACAACGTAAAACGAGCCCCGGTACATCCGGCATTATAGTAATGCCAAGCTCGTGCACCATCCAACAAACTTCCAGCATACCCCAAAGTGATACTGGGGTTATCCAACATCAGCTGAGCATAACCGAATTGCCGTGCAAAGCGGCTCGGTAAATACGGTTCCAGGTAGCACTGATTCCTGTTCCGGTACACCAGATGGGATGGCCGAATACTTTGCAACCAGCGGAATCCCCATGGAGGCAGAGCGGTGGCGTCTTCGCCCGAATCCTTTAAGTCTTCGTTGGCCTCATAACCCATGAAGATTGGACCAACTTTGGTGATCTCCCATCCCTGAAGATGGGATAAAACCTTTCTGCAAACAGGGAAGCCAGTGTGCGACCATCTCCTCTGGTGGAAACGGCAGAGGAATGCATCTCCGGCCCTGTAGTCTTCTTCTGAACCCGGACTCATCACATTGGGATGGTGTAAAATTAACCACCCCATCAAATAGTGAAACGACAGTTCGGCGCGCGGGAAGTTATTGTTTCTACCTCGGTCATGAATCACATTTCCCGCAAACTCTCGTAAACCTCGCTGCAGGTTACATATCATTACGGGGAGTAGAGCCAAACGCCGGCCAAAGACCAACTTCACAGCTGGCAGGATTAAGTTCCGGGTCACCCTCTCTACAGAGCCGGATCCGCCCGAGAAGACATAATCCCGAAGCCAAACCATCAGATATGCGACTAATACTGCTTTCGACGACAGCCGATGAATAAGGTGCCAGAAACAGCTATACGAGCGTTCATCTGACTGCCGGTCCTCGTTCTCCCGGGGATTCTTTTCACCTAACCTGTCCATTTCACAGAGCACTTCGCTACGAGAGAGAGCTGGCGGAGTGGATCAGATGTGGCAGATTTCAAAACACCACGCTCCATCATCCTTTTGAGGAATAACCTACTCCCGCCTGGCTGAGGGCAGCATCCAGAAGCACTTCATTCAAGAGTGGGATTGTCATCGACACTAACAAAGATTCGAAAATGTTAGAAATAACAAAAGAGTCTAAGACCCATCAGAAGCACATAGTGTGTCTGAAAAAGAAGCTTCGATGCATCATCAGGGTGTAAACCCATGCACATCAGCAGTGGAGCTTCGGCGCATCATCAGGGTGTGAACCCATGCGCGTCAGCGGTGCTTCGGCGCATCATCAGGGTCTAAACCCATGCGCGTCAGCGGTAGAGCCTCGGCGTATCTTCAGGGCTTAAACCCATGCGCGTCGGCGGCCAAAAACTGCGGCACATCATCAAAGACTCAAGGTCTATGTGCGTTGGTGTACGTAAAATGAAACTTACCAACCACCTCCGGCCGAACTTCGACAGGCCGACGGGGAACGTCAGCCGCCGCAACTTTCACAGGCTCCTTTCCTTTGTCCTTTCCCTTGCCAGCACCGCCGCGAGGAGTCTTGGAAGCCATCCTTTGAGAGAAGAAAAGTTAGGGTTTTTGAGGAAGAACTCTAAAAAAGCAAAGGCACAGAGAAGAAGAACTCCCTCTCTCTCCATCTCTCGCCTATTTATAGGGCTTGGTCGCACGCGTGAACCGATGACGTGTGATCTCAGCCATCACCTCGGGTTCTGTGAAGAGATAACCGCAAATAAAATCCAAAAGATCATCATTAATCTTTTCGATTACCGAGGCGTCATCATTTGCATTAACTGAGCGGAGCATGCGCCCTATCACTAATGCGCGGAGTATCTATGCACCCCGACAGACATGCGCCTCTACCACCATGCTTCTTATTCGAAGTATTCCAAAACTTATCCAAAATTTTGAAAACTTTGAAGGGGTCTTGTAGAAGCATGGAATTTCAGAACCAGAAAGCCCATGCGCCAGACTACATGCGCCAGAACTCGGACAAAGTACTTCACAGCAAAAACAACAAGTATAGACATTGAAAGAGGACTTTTTATTTAACATATAAAAGTCTATTACATGTCTAAAAAAAGATTGTACAAAGGAGAATTTCTACAAAGAAAAGATCCTAGGTCTACAGCCAGCAATCACCATGCACCCTCAGTCAGGCGTGTCCCACCATGCGCCCTCAGCAAGGCGCATCCTTTTCAGCAGCTCAGTTATGTGCATCCCAGTTATGTGCATCCTTTCAGCAGCCCAGTTATGCGCCGCTCTTCCAGCCAGGCTCACCGCCGTCAAAATGCTTCGACTAATGAAGCATTTATTGAGCAGAACGAGGGTGGAAATCAACCCTCTAACCGAGGAAGAGAAGAGCACCGCAAGCCAACCTGTGGCCAGGGGAGGCTTCGAAAGAGCCTCCAAAGGCGAAGGAAGACCGTAATCGAAACTGCGGCTAAAGGAGTAGCTTTCAAACCCACCAGAGTGGGCAACACCCACTTTGAAGGAAGAGAGAGCCCCCAAAGCCGCAGCACCGCCATTCCGATCTACGGCTCTTCCTGCACAACGAAGACGAGGCCTGAGCATCCCTATCTTTGGATGCAACAGGCACCTTCCGCCTGCCTCGGAAGCCCTCGACTCCGACTTTTGGAGGTAACAGTCACCTTCAAGTGCATCAATGAAGACATGGCGTCACATCTTCACCCTCGGGAGCACTTCGTCAACAGAATGCACTCGAGTACACAAGTTCATGTCGGAAGTACGTGAGAGAACGAGAAGCAAACCCTCTCTCCATGCCACTATTTATAGGCCGGGCAAATCAAACCCATGCGCCAAGTGGATGGCTCTCCGAACTCCGTGCAATGAATTTGCATTTAATGGATGAACCGGACGCTTCGAATTCAGCCAAATCAAAACGGCTAATTAAAGCACTCGAAGAACGTAACAGCCGCTGCATTAAAGAACGTGTCACGAAGCGGATGCGCCGGCCAGCCCGCGCATCACACAGACGCGCCCTTCAACATCAAGTACATCAGCACAGACGCGCCCTTCAGTACCAAGTGCATCACAGAGGATGCGCCCCCATACGCCTAGTGGAACGCCAATCGACGTGCCCACTCAGCTGTCCATCGAATGTCAGAAACATTAAATGCTGAACTGACAGAGTTGGCAGCACACCTCCCAAAGTCTGAACAGTTGACAGCTTTTTCAGAAGACGAAGCGTCGGCAACGTCAGCATCATCATGACCTTTACTCCGACGGCTACTGCCACGTAGCCACCCAACCATTCGTATGTGCCTCCGCAGCCATGCGCCCAAATCTGTATGTGCCTCAAAAGTCATGCGCCCCAGACTTCTCTCTGATCTCAAAAGACAGGAGTAAAGTCACTACTGAAGCCTCGCATGTGCCTCAAAAGCCATGCGCCCCGAATGGTTCGTGACTCCTAAAGGTTACGAGCCAAAGTCTCCTCATGCGCCCAGTCCTAGGCGCATCCTACCAAATCATTCCCCCCATCAAATCGAGATCTCCGAGCCATGAGGTCGACGATACGTGTCCTTTGACTCAATCTCACCCAAGATTTCAGTAACAGAAAGATCTTCTCCTCTGCTACGTGCCAGCTCACAACAGCAGTATGAAGAATTCAACCCCCTCGATCAGGGCGTATCGTCCATGCACCTCCATCAGCAATCACCACGTGGCGTCCCCGCTTACAGGCGTATCCTACGTGCGCGCATGAGCAGCCAGCCTGCAAAGCTATAAATAGAAGGATCATTTCCTTCACACACACACATAACGATCCTACGTACAAAAAATGAAGGAACACACCACCAGAGAGGCAGATACAGACACTCAACGTCTTCCTTCCTCTCGGCAAGCTCCAGCACCCAGAGCAATCCAATCCTTCAGAGAACCGATAACCGTCGTCAGATCGTCAACGGAGTCAACGCATTACCACTCACTCCATTGGCACAAGGGACCCAGATAAACAAAAGTGTACTCCTAGGACTACATCTAAGTCCTATATTGTAATACTGTTCTGTTTGTATTAAAATTTGCAATAAAAGAATTTTAATGGTAAACAGCGTAGCTCTTTTACGCGTGCTCCTTGGCTCGGTGTAAAACGAGTTTTACGCGCAACTTGTTCCGTTACTTTTTATGCATACTTTCTTTACGCGTATTCATCCATGCATACACTTTGACCCTTACGCATACAAGTTACGCGTAACGTTACTTTTTACGTATACTTTCCTTACGTGCGTATTTTGCCTTAGCGTAAAGCTTGGCGTAACCCGGTGGCCTTCGCGTAAAAACTTTGGCGTAGACTAATCATGGTATAATTAACCTTGACGTAATCTAACCTTGGCGCTTCTATTGCTCTATAATTTATTTATTTAATGTTGGCATGAATTCTCCTATTATATCCTTACGCCTTTTGGCATGAACTTGGAAATCTTGACATGTTAATATTTTAATACATATGGTTGTGTAGAACGTGCCCTGTGTCTCGATTGATTCATGGATACCCAGTATGACTGGAATTTAACCCTGAGAGTTTTAGCCTCGACCATACTAAATAATAGTTTAACTTTCATGCCTTGTTACGAATTGACATTGATTGTTAACTTTACTAATAATCGATCATGCGTTCCTAGTTGGAACTAAGAGACTGGCTAGTCGTCTTATTGAATTGAATAAATAAGACACGTTCATATTAATTATGAACTATTGTAATCGATTGGCCGATCCTGAATATTGACATACAGGCATGTACAGGCTTCAATTTATTTATTTTTCTACAAAGCAGCATGTGTACTTTATGGTCAAGGCATGATTATTCCGTGGTTAGTTTTGATTGTTGCATTACGCTATGTAAGACCTACAACATAACCGCACGGGTATCGTTGTAGAGTTAGGCATATCGTACTCTGTACGAAGTACTCATTCTGAATGACCATGATCCACGGCATGGGATTTCAATCAACATAGGGGCTATTAAGTTAAATAAAATAATGACTGTATGGAGAGAATGGATTCCTGAGTTCTTATATGGCAGCCCTCTTTGGCACTTTTAAGTGCCCGACAGGCCGGCTGGTTCCCACAGATACTGCAAATCTGCCACACGGGCAGGGAGCAGTATCTGCTTATATTATTTATTGTATATTGTATATTGATGGCGGGCGTCCCGCTGGGACTCGTCTAATTCATGATTGGCGCAATTGATTGACTGGATAGACTAGCCTTGCTTGCTCATAGTAAGAACTAAGGAATCCTTATTACATATTTCCAGGGTAACTTAGAACTTACAGTAGCAAGCCGTAGTAGTTGAATGGCCGTTTAAATTGATTTGTTTGTGTACTGTATCTACTCTGCTGACTAACTGAGAGGATCAGAATGTCAGGGCATGACGGGTCAACTTCTGTCCTTGTTTGGTTGGAAGTTGGTTTGAAGTGTCATGATATTATGTGAATCCTAGTAGCAAGCGGAGACCTATTTATCATATCCTTAACTCTTATCACTGGTTTTAGTTCTCATGTCGTGCTTCCTTGTGGTACTTGCTATTAGAGGTCTAACCTCTCTGGTTTTGCATGGCCAGATTTAGAGCTGGTTCCCGAGGACTCAGCTTACTTCTACCTCCAAGATGGTCAATACTAGAGGGATGATCGCAGGAGGACTCGAGTGGGTTCCTTACTTCCCGCTCGTTTTGTTATTTACCTTACACTTTGCCGTTTGGCACCGACATGTTAGTCGGATCGTCTACTTATTACATAATTATAACTAAAATCAGACTGCAGCTGATAACAGTTGTGTATACCTTGCTACATCATCTGGCTATATTTTGTAAAGCCAGATCTCAAGAACATTTTGACTGAGCGTTTGGGACGCCTTACTGCTTTATCTTACATGTTCTCTATTACTGTTTCTTGTTTGAATGATTGAGACAATAAATGTCGTGTAACCCTAGTGAGACTTTCATGTAGTATGCACCCCCCTCGTCTTTTAGATAGCATTGATCGTATTATACGGTATTCATCTACCCGTAATACGTAGCTGGCTGAGTCATTCTCCCGCTCTCCAGTATTCTGGTTCTGGGGCGTAACACAGTTGTAGCCTGCTGTAGACTCATCAGGTCCTATATACTGCGCTCGACCTATAGTTGACTTTGTCAACTCTTAGTCCAATCTAGGTCAGAGTGATTGACTCTACTTTGACTTTCAGTCAAAATAGTCAACCTTGGTCAAACAAGGTCAAATCTAAGTCAAATATCCTATTTCTAGTCATTACCTACCAAGGTACCCTTTACCTTATCGCTATTGGTATCCCAATACCAATACTTAAGTTGGTACCCTTTACCTTATCGCTATTGGTACCCTTACCTTATCGCTATTGGTACCCTTTACCTTATCGCTATTGGTATCCCAATACCAATACCGTGGTAACATGGTTGGTACATTAAGGATCTTTGACAAGATGACATATTGCGAAAAGATATATCCTTATATATAGTTCTCCTACGGATTTTCTTTAACATTACGTAGGAGAACTATAAGGATATATCTGTTCACAATATGTCACCTCCTCAAAGACCCTTAATGTGACAACCATGTCACCCTCTCAGTCATATCCCTGAGCTACGATGCAGCTGCAGGCATTTAACATATCACGGTTTATAAAAATAACTAATAAATCTCTATCCTAACTAATAAATTAATATCCTACTTTAACATCTAATAACTCTCATATTCCTGCAGCTACGATGCAGTTGCAGGCAGTTCCTTCTAACATAAACTAATATCCTAATCTAAACTAACCCTTTAACTGAAACTAATATCTAAACAATGCTAATCATGAACTGTACACTACTACCTAATGTTGACGGTATATAGGGCTGCAAATGAGCCAAGCCGTTCGCGAGCTGCTCGAAGCTTGGCTCGATAAAAGCTTGTTTGAGCTCGGTTCTTTTAGTAAACAAGCTGAGCTCAAGCTTCATTTTCGAGCTCGTTTAATAAACGAGCCAAGCTCAAGCTTAGAAGTACTCGGCTCGTTTGAGCTCGCAAGCTGGCTCGTTTATGAGCTTGCGAGCTGGCTCATTTAGAAGCTCATTTAGGAGCTCGTTTAGGAGCTTGTTTAGAAGCTCGTTTGTTCTTTGTTGAATTCTAATTTTATATATGTTTGCATAACAATATGGTTTTGTGCATTATATATTTATATATCCTTAATAATTGTTCTTAAGAAACTTTTTAATTAAATTTTTATAAATAAATTGTTAACATTATAAGTACTTGAATTCAAACCTAACTAGCTTGAAATCGAGCTCGTACTAGCTTGAAATCGAGCTCGTTAAGCTTGAAATTAAGCCTAATGATCTTGAAATAAAGTTGAGCGAGCTTGAAATCTAACTTAACATGCTTGATTTTGAGCTTATCAAGCTTGAATCAAGCTTGCTTGAATCAAGCTTGCTTATCAAGCCAAGCCCGAGCTCAAACCAAGCCAAGCTCAAGCTTAATATAAACAAGCTCGAGCCAAGCTCAAGCTCTAAAATAAAAAAACTTACCAAGCTCGAGCTCGGGCTCGAGCTCGATTAATTCTAGTCAAGCCAAGCTCAAGCTTACAAGAGCTTGGCTCGGCTTGGCTCGTTTGCAGCCCTAACGGTATATATCGTCAACATTTCGGATTCTTAAAATGAATTTCAAATGGATTTTTGATTGTTATATATGTGTATTTGTGTGTATACATTGTATACATATATATTTAGATATGTATTGTGTGTGTATGTAAGTGTGTGAGTATATATACATGTATATATGTAGATATGTGTATTTATATATATAGGTATATGTATGTATTGTGTGTGTGTGTCCTGTGTCCTGTGTCACAAAGTCGTGTCCGAAATAGGGTTAGGGTCCTGTCCCCTGCCCCCTTCCCCCTACCCTTGCACCCACCTACCCCTGTCCACCTCCCCCTACCCCTGCACCCACCCACCCTGCCCCTCCCCCCTACCCCCCTCGACAGCAAGACCCCCCTCCCCTGTCCCCCTAGACAGCAAGACCCCCCTCTTCTGCCCCTCCCCCTACCCCTGTACCCACCCCAACCCTGTCCCCATCGACAGCAAGACCCCCACCCCCGGGTACCCCCACCCCTCCCTCCACCCTCGACAGTAAGACCCCCCACCCCCTGCACCCACCCCCACCCCTCCCTTCCCCCCTCGACAGCAGACCACCCAGCTAGGGTTAGGGTTCTCGTGTTCGTGTCTGTGTCTAGATAGCTAGGGCTAGGGTTTACCTGAGGAGGGTGGCTTTGCGGAGGATGGAGGCGGCGAGGAACGTGGCTTCGTCGGAGGAGGAAGGCGGCGAGGAAGGAGACTTCGTCGTAGGAGGGAGGCTGGTCGCCGGAGGGAGGGGTCAGCGGGCGAGCGGGGTCGCCGGGGGGAGAATGGGAGGGTGTCGCCGGAGGGAGGGGTCGCCGGAGGGGAGGGTTCGCCGGGGGGAGAGGGGAGAGGGGGATCGAGCGGGAAGAAATAAATTTGGGTGAAATTTTGTGATTTCGATCGGGCCAGTTGTCCTATATGAAATAAGTCAGCGACGATAAAATATACGTTGCAAAACGTCGCAATACAACGACGTAAAAAGTATGTCCGTCGCAAAACGTCGCCATGCAGCGACGTAATAAACACTACGTCGCTGAACGTCGCTGTCACGACCCGCACCCTAGAGTAAGGACACGAGACGTGGGTACGTCCAGCCTACGCCACAGTGTCGGCGGTAGAACGCTGTCCTAGGTCACAACATCTAGCAATGTAAATATCTAAACAGTTTATACTCCCCGAATGGGAGTGACATAGCAATAGAAACTCAATCACAACTAAGGAAGATATAGCACGATATGATTATAACTCAAGGAAATGAAATAGATAAAACAATAGTCTAAGATAATCCCAGCAGTACAAGTCTCAGATAAAAGAAATATACAACTGATCTCCACATAAAGAGTCTAACTAGAACATGATCCAACTACAAGATAAGAGCCTAACTATCTAGTCTAGGCAGTCGGGGGAAAGTCCTCAGCTACTGCTGGATCCTCCTGAGGGTCCAGCTCACAGGTGTCATCTAGGGCTGCCCCGTAGTAGGTGTCCAGGCCAGCATCCTCCTCGTCCTCTGTAATATTTCAACAGGTCCAGTCAGGACAGGAGCGAGCACAGTACATCTCAACAATTCATAGCAGGTTAGAAAATATAAACATGCAGTAAAGTAAGATACAAGTGCTGAAGAATACAGTATGTAAATAGAGAGAGAACTGTAATAGAAATATCTACTATAAGTAAGGAACTAACAGTGGCTAGTGATGTAGAGTACAGGATAGCACATGTGAACGGAACAGATTGGTACATGATCTACACTAAAGAGTTGTACATGATCTACACTACTAAAGAATTGTTCACATGACTACTAGTACTCCTCCGTTTTCCCCAATCAGTACACAAGGATCTAAGCAGGTTATGTTATTGTACATGATATCACATGGGGCCCATATAGGGTGCACATGATAGTATACATGAAGGCTCTGTGAACATGAGAGTACATGGTTCACAAGAGTGTACATGTATGATGAAAGCACATGAGTACATGATGAAAGTGAAACGCACATGACACAATGTACCCGATGCTCCCGAGGGGGATAACATCGCATGAAGAGACCCGTATAGTACTAATCCGTGATAATGTCGTGACAGTACAAGTAAAGTAATTTATTGCAGGAAATAATTCTAAGCAGGATATGAAATGATCAGAGAATGTACTCGCCTGTAACTGAGTGTCCAAAATGAAACGTACTGTCCAAGGAGTGGTGTCTGGCTCCTAAACAGAACAGCACAAGTCACAACAGGTCCAAAATAGCAAAATGGAGTCCTACTATGCATTCTACATGATTCTAAGTTAATCTAGGCCAAAGTCAACTCTTGGTCAACTTTGGTCAACCCTAGAAGTCAAACTAGGTCAACCAAGTCCAAACTAGGCTAAACTCAACTAACTAGGTAATAAGTCATGCTAGGCTCTAACAAGTCTATACTAGACTACACACAACATTTCAAGAACTCATTATACCTAAGCATATACAACACTATATATATAGATACTATATTGATAAACACTATGCATTCTAGGCTAAATACTATATGTATATACATATAGGCACAAGCATTTCACACACCATAGGCATTCCTATCTAGGATGCATAACATGTGAATATAGGAAAAAGCATGTGTGTATAGACAATCAAGGGTGTGTGTGTCAAAAGATTGTAAAACAGTGAGGAATGATATATATACATATATCTAGAATTAAAGTGTGTGCCATGCATTAGGCCTACATGACAATGTGCTGGAATATGTAAGGACCACATGGCCAAACACATGTGTGGGTGATGTGTCCAGTGCAGGAATTAACAATGTGGGGAAGGGTGATGTACAGGAATTTGATATGCAGGAATACAAAGTATAGTGTATGAGAGCAGGAAATTGGCAGGAAATAAAGATACTGTGTGTGTATATCCAGTGTTCACAGGAAAAAGGAAAGGCAAGGAAATTAATAGCAGTAAAAGGAAACAAAACAGTGTGCATAAGCTAACATGTGTGCAGGAAATACTCCAACCATGAGCAGTGAAGGCAAAACTGTGTGCATCCTTGTGTGTGTGATATGCAATGGTAGTGTGCAGGAATACATGGCCAATATCTCAGGTTTAAACAAACTTGAACTTAAACTCATTTGCAGAACAACCCAACAGTTCATATATCTCAAATCAAGAGGAATACTGAAATGTGTTTGACAGTAATGTAAGCATGGCAAGGAAATTTCTCAGATAATTCAACTGGAATCAGTCTCTAATGGAAAAAAAATGCAACCAATTCATGTACATCCACTGAAACCCAAAACAGCCTACAACTGGGTTAATAAACTCAATCTCAGGTTTGTGAACAACTTAGATATCATGTGAATAGTCAACAAGGAATTTAACTCAAAACTCTCACTAATCAATACCACAATCAACCATAGCTAGGTAACATGTATGAGAACTGGTTTGATCCTTAAAAACATGAATTTAACAATAATTTGCAGGTTAAACATCAACCAAAATTCAACTGTAAAAACCTGGGAATAGAATGGCTGATACCAAGTTCAGGAAATGGGGAAAAAAGGCAATTACTAAAGAATTTGATTTAAAACCTAAATACAGAGGTTGGTAATGTAAATTTACATTGTGTACATGTCACACCAACTATTGGTGTCCACCCAAGTGGACACAATGTGTCCAAACTGGAAAAAACTCAAAACAGAACCTGAACACAGTGCAGGGAACCAAGCCCCGTGCACGTGTGCACGAGTCTCGTGTGCACAACAGGGATCAACCCAAGACACGTGTTCAATAGCACAGGTACACTACCTATAGGGCTATCCATAGGACACCCTGCACCGCCGTGTCGTGTCGCACAGGCGTGTCCACACACAGCACAGAACAAGAACACACACAGCACAGAACAAAGAGTAACTCGTGCGTCGAGGATTTCTCGCTCGAAACGCCCCATGGGCCCATGAAACTTGACACATGGAGTGTCAGTGGGTGCCCCGTGGCTCCCACAAAGTTTCGTGTCCAGAGGGTTTGTGTCGTATCCGCTACAGGGCCCGATAGGCAGGGGATCCCTGTAGCAGCGCGCGGCCGTGTGCACGCGCGTGTCCACAGCAAGAAATCGACACAGGACGACACGAAACTAGGACACAAGGATAGGAAACCAAAGGGTGGACCTAAAACCCATTTCCTATTCAAAAAGAATGGGTTAACATGATCGACCTGCCCTCTGTGGCATTTGATCGAACACCCTGTCCAGGACACTGATACGTGTCCAGAATGGACACGAATCATTTGATACTGGACACGAATCCATTCCTGACCTTAGGGGATCACTTAGGGTTCCTATTGATGAAGACTACCAGGAATTTAATGGAGTAATGAGGTTATACCTATTGATGCACAATGAATAGAAAAGCCCTCAAATGGAAGAAACTCCTCAAGCCTCCAAGCTCCACAAATTGTTATTTCCCTACAAAAAATATACTAGCAGCAAGAGGAAGAAATTTAGGTCCTAATGGAATTGGTTTGAAGGAAAAAGGATTTGAAATGGATTTTTAAGGATTTTAGGAAGATGGGACTCACCTCTTTCCTTAGAACTCTTGAAGAACCCTAAAAGAGGCTAGTCCTAGAAATTAGGAGTGTATTTATAATGGGGGAATCCCTAGGTTCAGCTAGGGTGGTGACCACTTGGCTTTGGGTTAGGTTGAGCTAGGTTTGTTAGTCCAATCTAGCTAAGTCACAAAATGACTTGTGAAACCACAAGCCATTTATCTAATCAATTGATTTCTACATTCCTAATTCAAATTCTATGAATCACTAACCACTAACTTGAGTCACACTAGGTTAGACTAGGGTCACTTGACCTAACCAAGCCTAACTAACCATGGTTAGTTCCTAGGTTGGTCTACATGAGTCAAAACTGACCAAAAATCAACTAGTCCAAATAAATCCAAATAAATTCTAAAAATTCCCATAAATTCTAATTAATACTAATAAATTTTATTTACCCCAAAAATGACAAATTTACCCTCAAACTAGAAATGTGGTAATGACAGTCGCTACTCAGCGACGGTCAGCGACGTGTAACACTAGGAGTCGCTATAGTCAATTATCAGCGACTGCTTTTTCTGCCGTCGCTAATATACGTCGCTATTCTAGCAGATTTAGTAGTGAAAATAATAAGCACATATTTGAAAATTGAAAGTATAGAGTTCAAAGAAAGCAAACGCAAACACCAAAATTTTATACTGGTATCCCTATAAGAGTACTAGTCCAGTCCCGATAACTCTTGCTCGGTGTTTAATCCATTATTAATGAAATACAAGTTTTGATCCAAAGGGGTTGCGACTTCTTATACCTCGTGCTTTGATTCGTAGGACACGACGATTTCACAACCACAAGTTTTTAATCAAAGAGCTTGTCGACTTCAAACAATAAGTGTAAATATCAACACTTGGAATTCCAAATTTTACAAATCGACCAGACTTCTAAAATTCGAACCGCGTTATCACTAGAAGGATGAAAGTTGATTTTGCGAATGGAGAAGGTTTATACCTCAACTAGGTAGGCAAGTGAAGACAGAAAGATTTGGTATAAATAATGGGTAATTCAATGCCTATTTGTAGATTTTTTAGGACCGAGTTCGGGCATCTAACGTTCATAAATTGGAACTTTAGAGCTCAGTCTTCAAGAGTCAACGGTCAAATAACAAATTGGGTCAGAGGGACTGAGTTCGCTCCGAACTCGGCCTGAGTTCGATATGTATAGATTAGTTCGGTTATGTGGGTTTTGACCAGTTTGATTTTGTGGCCTATGATGTTTGTTTTGACTTGGATTTGAGCTTCCTAGTGCCAACACGACCCAATGTACATTTGGTCTTATAAATAAACACAAAATACATAACAAATGGTAAAATCAAGAGAACCTTGCTCACGAGAATAGTTGAGATATGTGATATTGATTTTGTGCTGATGTGCTGACTATGCCAAATCGAGTCATATCAAGTCATGGTCGATTAATATCAAAATTATGTTGACCAATGACTATTTGGACCAACAATTGGAAACCCCATCAAATACCAACAAGCTCCCTAAAATAGGTTCCTAGAATTTTAGCTAAAACTTAACTAAGAATAGTGAGTATCATTGGAGATGCTCTTAGACCACTCAAGGATGAAATTACATTATGGCATGAGGGATCAATCGTTCTCCCTCCCATTCTTCTAACGTTTGAATTTTTTTAAATTTTAAATTTTAAAATTTATAGAATATATAATGTATTAGTGCCCTTTAATTTTTTGCGAGAATATACTCGTGTTCTTCTTCCCGCTCACCATTCAATCCTAATTCGTTTCTGAGACCAATAGTTGTAGATCATATCTATCATTTTACTATGCAATTTGAGCTAATGCAACCTAGGGGTCAATATATATACAAAAGAGTTCAAAATAAGAACATTTATCCACAAATTCTCATCTAGTTTGAGCAAAATACTATGTTATAGTCCTGTGTAAATCAATATAATTGAGTTAATATCAATGACATATTAAGGGGTTGTTTGTTTTGAACCTATTGAACTTGGAAAAGCCGAAGAACCAACAAGACTATGTGATGAATCCATGACTATATTTTCAAATTTATTGTTCCCTTTTATAGATGTTTGGGTTTGAGTTTGGAATCTAAAGAACTCAACCATTTGTGATGTTGGAAATTTAAGATATACCTTTCACTCTGGTTACATCCAACTTTCTTGAACTTGGGTCCATGTGAGCTAAACCCAATTTATTTTTACTCTTTTTTTCCTTCACCTTCTCTCATATTTTTTCTTTTCTCTAGTAATAATTTTCTCCACCATCTTCCATCGATTTCATAGTGTGCTAGAATGTCATTGTCTCCTCCAACTTCGTAACCCACCAAAAAGTTTGGAGCCCTTATCTCATAAGGAACTTATCTCCATCTTCTTCTTTGGCATGATACTGTTTAATTTTCATCATCTCCTTTATTTATGTCATCTTTTGACACTGACTCCACCAAGCGTTCATACAACTTATTTTTCTCCTTGGACAAGCTTGATAAAATCATCTCTATCTATAAGCGCTTATTAAAAATAGTAAATTGAGTAGGAGGACATCCATCACTTAAAAGCTTGACATCCAACACTGCTGGCAACACCAACAGACCTAGCGGGTCGTCGTTGTCCCGAATGTTGTTCTTAAAATTCTTAATGAAGCCATCTTATCAGCATATCAATTTTTTGTCTCTCTTATTGCAACGATTGTTTGCCAAGAAGAACACTAAATTGATAAGGATGACGATGGAGGAAGGGGAAGTCCTTTTTTTCATTCGAGTTATTTGTATTTAACCCCCCAATTGCTAATCATATTTCTAATTCTCCCCCAATTTTATTTTAATTAGTGTAACCCCCCCCCCCAATCCTATGGTAAAGTGCAAACAAACCCTATTTAGATTTTTGTTTTTGCATTTGAAGACCTTTTGTTTAAAAAAAAATCCCACATTTTAATTTTTGTTCAGTTTGCACCCCTGCCGTTAAAAGTCATTAAATACGTCTAAAAATAAGATTTTACCCCTCCCTCCTCTCTCTCCGGTGGTGGGGACTTGTCAAGCGGGGCCGACCAGAGAGAGGGGAGGGTGGCCGACCAGCGGAGGGAGGAGGGGACGAGTCGAGCTAGGGGTGAGCATTTGGTTAGTTCGGTTCAAAACCGAACGAAAACCGAAGAACAGAGAAAATCGAATAAGCAAAACTGGAACCGAACAGAATTGGCCCATAACCAAATCAAAACCGAACCGAATTAAATCGGTTCGATTTTCGGTTTATTCGGTTATTCATTTTTTGGTTTATTGCACTTTTGTTAATATATAGTACTTAAATATCTAAATTTATTAGTATAATCTATCGTATATACATATTATATACATATTTATTTAGTATATACCTCGATTTTGGACGAAACCGAAATCGAATAAAAAAATTAGTATTTTCAAAAACCAAAATTCGAACCGCTTTTTTTTTAAAATCGAACGAATCTCTTATTCGATTCGGTTCGATTTCAGTCCAAAACCGAATAATGCTCACTAGGTCGAGCATGGCCGGCCAGCGGAGGGAGGAGGGGGATTGGGGGGGGCGTGGCCAGCGGAGGGAGGAGGGGGCGGGGTCGAGGGGGCCGGCCAGCGGAGGGAGGAGGGGGGGAGGGGGGGGGGGGGTCGAGAGGGACCGAATAGAAAAAATCAAACCGAACGAATTGAGATTCGATTCGGTTTTAAAAAAGATTCGGTTCGATTTTGGTTTGAAAATACTAAATTTCTATTCGGTTTCGGGTTTCTGTTTCGGTCCAAAACCTAAAACGAATAAGAAATTTTAGTTTATATATAATATATATATATATATCTATAATATATATATATATATATATCTATATTATATATATTATATATATATCATTATATATATAAAATTAGGTATATTAAGTAAGTACTATATATAAAAAAAAGTGCAAGTAAACCAAAAAATTGAAAAACCGAAAATCGAACCGATTTAATTCGATTCAGTTTGATTCAGTTATGGGCTAATTCGGTTTCGGTTTGCTATTCGTTTCGGTTCAATTCAGGTTTCGGTTCGATTTGAACGAATTACCGAATCCTCACCCCTAACTCGACCCGCCCCCTCCCCCTCCGCTGGCTGGCTACCCTCCCTCTCCATCTGGTCGGCCCACGCTTGACAAGCCCCGCCACCGGAGAGAGAGAGAGAGGGGGGGAGCGTGGGGGGGAGGGGATAAATTTATTTTTAGACGTATTTTAACGGGTTAACGACATGGGTAACAAACTGAACAAAAATGAAAATGTGATTTTTTTTTTTTTTAAACCAATGGGTCTTCAAATACAAAAAACGCAAATTAAGGAGGGTTTCTTTGCATTTTATCCGAAGATGGGGGGTAATACTAATTAAAATAATTTGGGGGGGAAGTAGAGATATGATTAACAATTGGGGAGGTAAATAAAATAACTCTTTTCATTCGCGCGATAATTTTTTTCTTCTTATTTATTGTAGTCAACATATGTTCCTAGCTTTCCTATAACAAAATTTTCTTCATATTTATTCATGGTATTCAATTTATCCAGTATTTTAGAAGTTTAGAACACTAAAACTAGAAGATTGCAGTGGTGACCAAAAAAAGAGGTAAAATATTGATTTATGATGAAATGGCCTAAATGAACTGAATTATAGATTTTTTTGAAGAATCAAAATGACATAAACGATTATTTGGAGGAAAATTTTGTTCAAGTACCCAAATATGCATAATATGACTGTCATGAAGGGGCTGTGTGGCAAATCCCATGTTCATAGATTGGGGAGGAAAATCCAACGCTTCGACCGCACTGGGTGGGTTGGCTTTGCACAGAACAGGCTGGAACCCGGCTGGTTTCTGCGACCGGTCTAGACCGGGGTTTCGCATGCCAGCCTGGCACACCCCCGTTATAGACGCAAAGCCACGAGCCACTTTAACAGGAAAGAAACCAATCATTAGCCAGGCCCCCTCCTCCTCCATCCACGCGACACGTGTCCTGCACATGTCACGTGCCCCGCGCTTCCCACCGAGGGTGGGGTTAGTGGGTCCACGCTGACCCGGAAAGGGTGACGTGGGTCTCGCAGCCGCGCTCCGGTCAACGCGATCCGATGTAACCACGTGGGATCATTATTCATCATCATATATTATTGTTATTATTATTATTATATTAGGATTGTGATCAGCAACACCGTCAAGGCGTCAATAGAATTCGGCACAGTGCAAATAACTGACTACCACCTGACCTGTGTAGATCTTCTTGAACTCAAAGTGGTCCAGCCTAGAAAAAGATTTGTACACCATGTAATATCTTCTGCTAGTCTTAATTGCGTCCCAAAACATTTTTTTTCTTCTCAAGTGTTGAATCCTTGCAATATTTTAAAAACTGGACGGAGGTCAATTCGATCAGAACATTAGATTAGATTAAATCGGTCCAACCAGCAAGTAATTTAAATTTAACCAGTATATATTGCTTTAAAATCTTAATCAATTATATCACAATATATATATATATATATATATATATATATATATATATAGATATAATGTGATCATAGTAGAATTAGTCAAGAAACAAATATTTAACTTTGATTGCATGTAAAGTCCAAAACAAAAGTCAAGGTCAAACCGGTTCAAAATTCAACTAGGCCAGATGGTTCGGTAGTCTAACCTATCAAGTGACCGGTTTTAGAACAAAAAAAAATACGAAAATGATATTTGGCCCGCCGACGGGCCAGCCCGCACGCCGGCGTGGCACTCCCCCATTGGCTCCCCCCTATTCGCGTGGGGCCCATGCGGCGGGCCCTGCCAATGGGGGCCATGTAGCACCCTTGAAAAAAAATATTAGGTGGTGCCGTCTCCCTCCTCTGACGAAAACACGACCAAGTTCCTCCCTCTCCTGCTCCGGTGCGCCTCCTCCTCCGTCGAAGCAGACGTCTCAGACCTCCCCTCTATTGCCCGACGGCATCCCCGGTGGTGCCGTCTCCTCTCTGACGACGTCCCCTTCCCACTACCGCTCCGCCCTTCTCCTCCGACTAATTCTCCTCCGGTGCCGTTTTTCGACCCCAGCGCACGTGCATGTCAATAAGAGCGTTGAAAGTAATTTTTAGACTATGTTTGAGTACCTTGTACGAAGTTTGCATGCCTTTTTACCATCGATTTAATCCCGTGCCCCAACAAACTTGGAAAATGTGAGGGTTAAGCATTCTACCCTAGAAGAGAATGTTGCATTTTGAGGGCCATCCTAAAAGTACGTTATCAATGGGTGAGATGAGTACATTCATATTGTCTCAGATTTCTTGCAAATTACGGAACATGTCTAAAAATCAAACTGAAAATTGACCTCGACATAATACTAGATTGGATTAAACCAGTTCAATCAGTTGATTCAACCAATAATTCAGCTAACTGAATTAATCTAAATAGTCCAATTTATTCGTTATTGGACATTTATCTTTATACAAAAATTATTTACAACTGATTTTTCTTTAAAAAATAGTGGATTAATGCTGACCTAACATTGACCTTGTCCAAGAATTCTGTCAATTTATGGGGTTAACTGGTTGAACCGATCATTCCGATCTGAATTTTAAAAAAACTACTACGAAATCCAAACAAATTGGGTTTTGTGGCCACCATCATCCATGCAAGTAGGACTAGCTATGCATAAATAGATAAGAAATAGAGCGCTGCTAGCTGGTCCGCCGTCAGGTGGCGACATTTCATTGACAGGTTAACCGACATGGGAGGAAGGGCCATGGACTTCGACCACCCGGCGTATGGGCTGGCCCGCTTGTGGGCCAGATATGTTTTCCTCCTAAAAAAATGATGGAATCACATTCTATTTTGCATCCTTGATGAGTCATTGAATCATAAACTCGTCGATCATTTGTGTATAGGACTTTGGGATCTCGATGTCTTACCCACTCCATTACGGTGCGTGTCCAAATCGGGTGCATCTATTAATGCTTCTGCAACCAACTTACTCGCAACTCTTTGATGCAAAATTTTCATACCTCAATTTATTTCATAACCGGCCGAACCAAACTGAGTTTTCATTCAAAATCGAACCGAAACATAATAAATTTCGGTTCGGTTTGATTCGATTATTTCGATTGCACCTTTTTTTTTTGGATTATTTAGTTTTAGGGTCTCATATAAGGCAATAATATTTGATATTAGTTTAGGTCTCCATGTTGTCCAATGTTAGAGTTTATGTCTCAATTTACAGTGTTCACGGTCCAAAATTAGCCTAAATAGAGACCTAAACTCTAATATTGAACATATAGAGACCTAAACTCTAATATTGAACAATATAGAGACATAACCTCTAATATCAAATATTATATGAGACCTTATAACTAAATAATCCAAATTTGTTTTATGGATTAGACTTTTGGCAAAACCAACAAAAAAAACACCCAAGTACATTAAAAAAATTATCTTTGTTCATAATTTAGCGAACAAAAATCTAAAAACTCAAAATGTAAAATATATTATATAATAATTTTGACTGGTTTACGTAAATTTGATATAAATTAGAAAAAAAATTGTAACTTTGGAGATTTGAAATAAAACTACTATCTTCAACTGAAAAATAAATAAATTGAAGATAAAGTTAGAATTGATGAGATATATCATAAACTTACAAAAATAGAGATAGAAAGATCACAAAAGTAGAAATTTAAAAAAAGAATTAGAAATCAATTTCAAATGTCTATAATTCGATTTTCGCTCGGATCGGATCCAAAATATAAACAGAAATTCGAACCAAAAAATTGAAATTTCAAAAACCAAAAACCAAAATCGAACCGTAAAAAAGAAGAATAAATGAATTACTATTTCGTATGGATCGGTTCGGTGTAAAATCGAGAAATGCTCACCTATATACGAGTCTGTACTTTAGGGGTGAGCAGTTCGGTTTCAACCGAATCAAAATAGTCAAACCAAATAAATCGAAATTCTGAAAATCCAAAACCAAAACGAAACCAAATTAGTCATAACCGAAACTGAACCGATATAATCGATTCTGTTTGTTTTGTTGGACTATTTATATTGTTTAATGGGTTGGTTTCAAAGTTAGAATTGTTGTTAAATTATATTCTAAAAAATATAATTGTTATACTCACGTTTGTTATATTTTAAAGTTGTACTAGTTTTAAATTATTAAAATTGACTTCAAAATACACATAAAATTGTTGACATAAACATTTTTAATCATAAATACGTATAAATTGAAGGTATTTATATAATTGTGAAAAATTATTCGGTTTTAGATTTTTGACCAAAATCGTAACCCAAATCTGAAACTGACTTTTTTTTTTTTTAGTATTTTCAAAACATATCGAAATCGAACCTTTTATTTTCAATCCAAACAGAATTTCTTTTACATTATGGTTCGAGTCGAAAATTGAATACTGCTCGCCCGTACTTTCACTTTCAGCTTCTTGAAACAATCATTTCTATTGATTTTTTTTCTTCCAGGTCTATGACTAAGTTATTCCTTATCTAGGTCCATTGGGAAAATGTTGTGAAATGTAACCCAAAAAACTCCCAGTAATTATTTCGTCGTTCTTTTGTTCTTTTTGTTCCGGCTAATTTTCCTTCAAATTTTACCAAGTATATATTAAGTTTCCGAAAATAATCTTTTTGTTCTTTTTGTTCAGCTTGTGCTTTCTTACTATGTTCTTTTTATTAAAAATTACACTAAATTTCAACTTGATACCCTCAACTATTATAGTTTTTTAACTTAATATTTTATACTTTAAAATTAGACAATTTAATATAAACAACAACTGTTGAATATTTTTAACTTGGTACTATGGTCCGTCAGTAAGGTTGATATTTTTGTTAAAAAAATGATTAAATTACCTCCCCTCCCCCCTTGGCCACACATCACCCTCGGCGCCGCTGCACACCCCACCCTCTCCTCCAACCCTGCTGCCGCACCATACCCTGCCCTCTGTTGTTGCGCCGTCTCTCCTCCCCCTACTGTAACGTCGCCCCGATCCCTTGTTGTGCCGCCCTCAGCCTTCTACTGCTATGTCGTCCTTCGACCCCCGGCTAGCTACTGCTATATACCCCCTCCTCCCGTCCGTCCATTATCGCCACAGTTCCCCTGGTCGCTATTGCCGCCGCCACCATCGTCCCACCGTCGCTACCGAGCAGAGAAGGGGGCGGGAAAGAATGGGGATATTATTGTCATTTGTCATTTTCAGTTAACATCGATATGGTATTAAGTTGTCAATTATAATTGAGATATTAAGTAGTCTAGTTTTAAAATTTAAAGTACCAAGTTAAAAACTGAAATAATTGAGGATATCAAATTGAAATTAAGCCTAAAAATTAACTAGATTTTCTTCCTATTAAGAGATGAAATCTGGGCTTTCCTCTATAGACATTTGTTTCTACAAAAAAGCGAGCAACTTTACATAATTGCGTGCCAGATTAATCTGGCCCACTTAACTGGAATTTTGAGTTTAATGATGCCACTGTTCTTTGGGCCATTATAGCTGGGCTTGGGGTTGCTTTTGCAGTTTAAAAAAAAAAAACATTTCGTTAACTGTTTGGTAGCAGTAACATATCAAACGAAAATTTAAAAGCCAGTTAAATCTTCGAACTTTTTAAACGCATGACGAAGATTACTTTCAGAAGCTGCTTCTATTGTTGCTTCAAAAGCCCAAAGCATACCTCTAAATATAAAATGTTCTGATGTCCAAATTATTAACTCTGGACTTGGATATGTATTTTACTTTTAAACCAGTAAATTAAGTTAGGCTGGGATAAGGCCTTAATGGCTAGGACCTATCTAATTTTGTAGACCACCTTGTTGGGCTGTGAATAAAGATAGAACCCATCTAAAACATTTATAATTCTATAAATATAAAAAAAAAAACAAAATAGACAACACAAAGTTGTAATTAATGTTAGGAATAAAACGCGAAAATCGTTCCCCCAAATCAAGAAGACTGCGAAAGAACCGGAGAAAAAAGAAGCAAAAACCAAAGTTCCTAATATCACAAAATAAGCCAAAACATAAACACAATAATTTTCACGTAAAAATCATTGCGAAAAACTACGGGACCATCAAAGTCCGACCCTAAAAAGTCTCAACTAATGGAATAAGAAGATACAGTCTACTTACAAACTTCTCACTGGGTCAAACAGATCACCACAACTACTTGGACTATGAAAATAGATTATAGACTCCGAAGAACAAGAGACAACAAGAAGAATTATCCGAAATAATCTCCTTCATATACCTTCATATACTCTCTTCTCTCTTTCTCTCTCCAAAAGTTGTAAGAGTTAGAAAAAAAAACACACACACAATATATATATATATAGGAAGCGGATCAAAAGCCCCCCTTAGAAAGCCCCCCAAAACCCCCTCACTCTAATATGTAATTTAATGTTAATATTAATGTTAATATTAATGTTAATGTTAATATTAATGTTAATATTAAGATTAAATACTAAAATTAACATTAAACATAACATTAAAATTAATATTAACATTAACATTATATTAACATTAACATTAATATAAAAAAAATTTAAAAAAAATTAAATATTAACATTAACATTAATATTACATTAATATTAACATTAATTACGAATTAGAGTGAGGAAGGTTTTTAGGGGGTTTTCTAAGGGGGGCTTTTGATCCGCTCCATATATATATATATATATATATATATTAATATATATATATATATATATATAGGGAGCGGATCAAAAGCCCCCCTTAGAAAACCCCCTAAAAACCTCCCCTCTAATTCGTAATATTAATGTTAATATTAATGTTAATGTTAATATTAATTTTTTTATATTAATGTTAATATTAATGTTAATGTTAATATTAATTTTAATATTAAGTTTAATGTTAATTTTAGTATTTAATGTTAATAAACATTAATATTAACATTAAATTACGGATTAGAGTGAGGGGAGGTTTTTAGGGGGTTTTCTAAGGGACTTTTGATCCGCTTCTATATATATATATATAATAATATATATATATATATAATTTTTTGGAAAGAAAGATTAAGTTTTATTTACTGATCGAATCCAAATACATATGACAACCCCTCAATTTGAGGTCATCGATGATACATCAAACTCTATGTTGTTTAAGATCCCTATTAGAGATCTGGACGTCCTCGAAAGTACGTCTGTTTCGTTCCCTCCATATGTGCCAAACCAATGATGCCAGTCGAATCCGAGCCTCCTTGTACCACTTCGCACCTAAGTCCTTGTCAGCTTTCATCTGTATAATAATACCCCCAATATCGCGGGTGTCCGTACTCCATCCCAGACTATTACATTATGCCTGCCATATATCCCCGGCAGTGCTGCACTTAAGAAATAGGTGGCTAATAGACTCATTTACATAATAGCAGATAGTGTAGCTTGCAGAATCAATTTGTACACCAAAGCAGATGAGCCTATCCCTCGTCAGTAGACGGCCCTAGCTGGACCCCGTACATGCATAGATGCATTTTACTCGCCAATCCCTTGGTCCAGATGAATTCGGAGTGCTCCATCTCCGGATATTGTGGTCGCACCAATTCAAAACAATTCCGCAGTGGGGGTCGAGATGTTCCATCTTCTGTCGCTGCATGTCGCCCCCCTCTCCCAGTCGCGCGGTTAGCCGAGCCGCCCGTCTCACGTTTTCTGCCACCGCTCGTCGACTGTTGGCCGCCCCCCAAGCGCTTGAGTGGTGGTCGCCATCCGTACCATCCCGCTGGCCGCCCCTCACGTCGGCCTGTTGGCCTCCCCCTACGCCTTTCTGCTGGCTACCTCCGCATCTTCCAGTCGCCCGGTTGACTGAGTCACCCGCCACCCGATTGCGTCTATTGCTCTGGACGAGTGGTCGTCCCCCATGCCGACCTGCTGAGCCCATCCCGTGCAACCATGCTGGCCGCCTCCTGCGCCTTCCTGGTGGTTGCAGTCCGCACAAGCCTGCTAGTCACCCCCCCTTCCGACCTGCTGGCCGCCCCCCACGTCATCCTGCTGGCCGCCTCCAGTACCTCCCCCCCTCGCCAAACCCAATGGTCGCGGCGGGCTGCTCGGTCGATGATGCATCGATGGATTTGATCTGTAAATCCGACCGTGTGGTTGTATCCTTCCGGCTGCCACTTGCCATTCTTGATAATGGAATGGACTCCCATCCTTTTCCGAGCTTCATTTATCCATTATTCCCCCCTAAGCTCCCAAAGGCTCTGACTTACTATCCAAGGATCATACCATAAGTCGGTGCATCTCCCGTATAGCAGGCACTATCAGTGCACAATTTCGCAGTAAGTGCTTAAACGTCACTGATGCATTGTTGTCATACTCGTGTGTGTGTTCGTGTGTGTGTGTGTGTGTGTGTGTGTGTGTATGTGTGTGTGTGTGTGTATTTTATATATATATATATATATCGACTCTCCAAACGATCCATCGGTACATATAAAACATCCAAACTCGGGTTCAGTCCGACAATCGGTATACTGATCGAACTCAGACCGAATTCGATCAACCTGGGCCAAATAGTCTATTTGGATATGGCATAGTTTAGACCAAACTCAGTACTAACCAAACTCGGACAAAATTTGATCTGGCTCCTTGTTATCAATCACCCGAATAAAACTCGTATTATACATGAATTTTTTCGTATATTTCAAAAAAGTATAATACTTGCGTACTTTTGAAAGTACGTAAATTTTAAGCATCCGAAATTTTAAACGTGCTCTGTATAAATTATTGAAAAATTTGGCCCAAAAAAATATGGTGGGAATCTGTTTAATTAACCAAACTTTACAACATATTTAGGAAAGTGAAGTCTCTAGCCTCAATATTTTTATTTTTTTCGAATATTTGACGAATTTTTGAACGTATTTTATTTACACTGAGCCGATTTATACTCATACTTTTGTCGTTCCGATTTTTTTCCGTTTGCCGAATTGCTAACGAAGATCTGGCCTTAGCATAATTCTGTTTTCAACTCTCCGAACTTCTCCGACACACGAATACGCTGATCATATTAAAATAGTATTTTTTTTTTTAAACTAAAAAGCCCAAGTACAAACCACAATGTTAGAAATCCAAATCCACTATCGTAGACTTGCTTTTTTGGGTTCGTGGTTTAAACGCACAATGCACAGCCCATAAAATTGATGAATTTTGTTCTTGTCCGAATTTAGGAACCCAGCAAGCCTTCGCTCTGCGCACTCCATTGTTTGATATCATGTCATGATTACTTGTTGCACTCCCGTGCCGATGCTAGCTTCTGCGTCCACCGTGCTAGCAACGTAAAATTATGGGATATTTTAGCAAATGTCCCCATTCAAAATGATGAAACTAGCATATGCCTCCACTATTTTTTTAATTAGCAAATACCCTCACTCTCATGTAAAACAGCAAAAAAAATTTCAAAAAAAGTGGAGGTATATCTTAAATATTTTACTTTCCGTACCAAAAATTGGGGTATTTGGTAGTTAAAAAAAAATAGTGGAACTATATGCTAGTATCAACATTTAGAATGAGGACATATGCTAAAATATCTCTAAAATTATTCAGTGGACAGGTATTTTATTAGAAGGCGGTGACGATGTCTTGCTATCCTCCGATAATAATATCATACACACGGACACAACAAGTAGGATGATACTACAAAAAAAATATTGTGTCATATTATTATTAGAGGAGGACAAGATTTTATCATTGTCACGGGATGAGACAGCTCATTCAGTAATTTCTAATCGGCAACGATATATATATATATATATATATATATATATATATATATATATATATATATATATATATATATATATATATATATATATATATATATATATATATATATTGTTCATGTGATGTGTGTAGCTCAGTCAGAAACTGAACATGATGAAGTTTTTTTGTTAGTTAATTATTCAGAATTTTTGTACTGGAAGACATAATTTGGAATAATTAGGAAAAAAAATATAGATTTAGAAAAAATTGAAAGTCACTACATAATTCGTCTCAAATTTTATACCATATAACTTTTTAGACAGAATGACGAATTTCAATTGGATTCAAATTCATCGTTCAGATTGACAAATTTTCTAACAAGTTTCAGTTTGAACATGAATTTTGGTGAACCTCGCCACTTTGAATGACGAATTTTATAAAGATTGGAGATAATTGTATAGGAACATTTTATCAAAGTTTATTTTTGGACAACTTACGTTAACTATTTCTTGTTCCAGACTTGTTATAGAGATCATTCCTATTTTGAAACTAATTACACTTTCCACTCTTATATTTTATATTTTCTATAAAAAATTATACACTTACCATCCTTATTTTAAAAATTAAATATAAAGCAAAGGTTAGTTCGTATAATTATTTTCGAAAATAGATTATGCATTTATTTTATTTTTTATGCAATAAAGTAGTGAATATATGTAACCTATTAATGAGAGAAATGGATCATACGTGAGAGAGAAAAGATGAGAGTCCTGCTGTACTGCTAGATCTACTGCAAGACGGATTTATCTATGATGGCTAGCTGTTGATGGAACGTAGCCCAAGAACACAAGAAAGTGACCATAAATGTATGACACTTTAGCGAATGCTTCCCACCTAAAAACTAATATATATTTCAACAATTTTAAAAAACTAGTAATATTCTCATTCTTTCATAAATCAACAAAAATTTTGGTTAAATAGTAGAGGTATATCATAATATTTTATTTGTTTCATATAAAAAAATCGTACATTTGCTAGTTTTTTAAAATAGTAGAATATATGCTTGTTTCTATATTTTGATTGGAGACGTTTGCTAAAATGTCCCAAAATATATGTAACAACTCCTAAAATTTAAATTTATAACACGATTACCCATACTTTTGAACTAATTACACTGACCATCCATCTCTTTATAAAAACAAAATAAAAACATGAGCAGTTAGTGTTATAATTTTTTTTTTTTTTTTAGCTTAAAGTAGGGATACTTCGTGTAATAAACATAAAATATAGGATTGATCAATGTAATTACCGTGTTATAAATCCAAAAACTTAGAAAATAGCTAATGTAAATAACCATATATATATTATATATATATTATATTATATAATATATATTATATATATATATTATATATATGGTTATTTACAGCCATCAGTGAGATACCAGTGTGGAAGAGCTAGAATTCTAACATTGTGTCAAGACTTACGAGCCAAGGGACAGTCTCAGGTAGACAGTTTCTAGGCCTCCCAATAGGTAACAGAGGCGTGCAAAGATTTTCGGATGATGTAACAGGAGAAAGATTTTCCATTTCTTAGTCGTAAAGATATGTGGCCATGAAAAAGGGATTAAGCGGAACAAATTGGCCGGATGATAGAGTCGTCGAAACACTTGTTTATTTCATATTTTGGACCTTATATATATATGGAACCAGGTAAATTGTTTCTGGAATCGCTCCCACTAGAATTCGAACTTCTGACCACTCGGACCGCATGCATCTCTCTTAACCACTAGGCTAGAGGTCATCTTATATATATATATATATATATATATTATATATATATATATATATATATATATATATATATATATATATATATATACATTCAATATAAATTTCTTTATCAGAATTTGTAAGAACAATTGTAAGAAAAACAAGATCATGTGTTTTAGATTTCTATCCTTCCACTGCCTAGTATTAAGAAGAAGAGTATTAAAAAAAATTATGATTGGTATGCCTAATATTACGATGAAAAATATTAAATGAATTTTTTTTTTCTCAATTTTTATCCTATTTGGCAATACCAAATATTAGAAGACAGAATATTTAATAAAAAAATTTATGATTTAATTTGAAAGTGGAGACCAATATTGATATGAAAAATTTCTAAGAAAGTTTCAAAATAAATTATAAATTTTGTTATCATATATCACCGTCACATAAGATAAATATTGTAATAAAAATTATAATTGGAAGATTTTTTTTAAAAAAAATCTACCATATATATAGAGAGAGAGTGAGAGAGCGCACACCTCATAGAAGACGGCCTTAAAAAGCCAACAGAAGGCAAGCCCATGATGCCTGCTTTAATTCCCTTACCAAAACCGTCTCCGTCACCATCAGCTCAATGTGTTGGGTGGGCCGGTCTAGGCCGGCCCGGGCTCAGGTCAAAGTAGATTTGACCGGGCCTGGTCCGGGCCGTGATCAGACGTCAGTGATAGCGGGCCGGGCCGGACTAAACTGGGGGAGTGGCTGGACCCATCCCGGAACAAAGGCCCGATTTGGTCGGGCCGGTTTGAGTTAGGAAAACCCAAAAAAATGATTTGATTTCTAAAAATAAAAAATTAATGACCATTTTTTTTAATGACCAAGTAAAATAATACATAAACTGCGATTAATGACTAATACATAAACTGCGATTATTGAATAATACAACATTACAAAGACTCATACAAGATTACTAGTATATAAACAGTGATTAATGACTGACATAAGATTTCTAGTACAAAACTGCAATTAATGACTAATAAAAGATTTCTAGATGTTGATCCATGATTTTAAATGTCGGCGTAGCTTCCCTATACCATGGCTATGGTCCCATTTTATTTGTTTCCTGCAATGCAAACATTCAATAACAACTTGTTGGTGTATCTTCTTTGGTACCGCCACTTGCACGACGCTCATCATAAAGTCCCCTAAAATGATGCCAAAATTTTGAATCATCTAGCAGTACAGCTTGCGGTTGCGGTGCCGGTTGCAGTGCAGCTTGCGGTTGCTGATCTTGCGATTGCTGATCTTGCGGTTGCTGCGGTAGTTGATCATTATCCATGATATAAATCGTCTCTTCATACGAGTTTGCTTGTAAAAATTGTAAGAGGAAGAAATTGTGGTGTGAATAAGTTTGAAGATTTATGGCCTATTTATAGATTTTTGGGTGCAAAATGACCAATTTATTCCCAAAAAGAGTTGTTATAAGGGTACTTTGGTCATTTCCAACATAATGACCAAAATACCCTTTCAACGGTCTAAAAACAACAAGTAAAATTTGGGGGGGGGGGGGGGGGGGGGGGGGGGGGTCATTTGGTATCCCAACGTTCAAAAAAAAAATTCACAAAATCGGTCGAACTAGGCCAACCGTGTCGGTCCGGGTCGGCCCTGGCGGGCTAGAGGGATTTGACCGGCCCGACCCGCGTTCAAACTGGGCCGGGCCGGTCCGGGATAATGGTCGGGAAGATAGACCCAGCCCGGCGGTATATGGGGGCGGTTCAAGACGGGTCCGGGTCGTTGACCGGCTCGGGCCGGCCCGGACCGAATTTGACCGGACCGGCCTGAGTCGCGGACCGGGCCGCCCGACCCACGCAACACCTTGACTATGACCACTTGTTCTGCTGAAGGGCTCAAAGGAAACAGCAGCCAACACAGAAAAAATTAGCCAAACTTTGCTTTTTCGAGCTCTCCTTCGCAATTGATTTTTTTTAAATAGAAAATTCGCCGTTCAAATTTGACAACTTTAGCAAAATTTGACAAAAAAAGAAACTAGTCTGAATGGCAATTTTAATCCAATTAAAAATTTGTTATACTGTTTGGCAAATCATATGGTGAGTTTTAGTTTTTCTTCAAACTTCTCTCACTCTCGCCAATAATTTCAAAATGTCTCTATCCATTTTTTTAGAAGTCGGTATATCCTTAGAGGATCGACAATGAAATAATTTTAACTGAAAATTGCTGAGAAATTCAATTTCGGGGTTGGTTTGTACGAAAAATTCACCGCAGGATGGGTTTGGGTAAAGTGCAAAATACCTCTCATTAGATTCCCGCTTTTTGCACTAAAAGATCCATGCTCTTAATATTCCTAAAAGTATCAAATATGCTCATTAGACCCCCTAATACTCAATTTTATGTAACGGACGGTAACTGACGAGTAAACTAACCGTTATACCCTCAGTAAAATAGCCTAAACCCTAATTAGATTATTTTCCTTCTTCCAATTCGACGGTTATCTTTCTTCCCTAATTCGAAGACGGAGAAGAAGTTCGTGAATCCAGTTTCGAAGACGGAGGAGAAGTTCGTGAATCCAGTTTCGAGATTCAGGTATACTCGTAAACCCTAAGCTTGGCCAAAGAACGATGAGGATTTTTGGAAAATAACCCTAATTTGGGAAGACTTTGGGAAAATAACCCCATTTTGGGGTGAGAACCCTAATTTCCTTTGTAACCCTATTTTGGAGTGACAACCCTAATTTTGGGGTAAGAACCCTAATTTCGTTCGTGATGAGAATTTTTGGAAAATAACCCTAGTTTGGAAAGACTTTAGGAGAACCCTAATTTCGTTTGTAACCTAATTTTGTTTGTAACTGTGTCTGCACAATTACTGGACAAAGTGGCTGGACAAAGAACACTAATTTTGTTTGTAAGTGTGAAAATGGTAACTGTTTGTAATTAGTTTGTTATTAATTTGTTATTAGTTTGTAATTGTGTACAGATTTTAACACAAGATGTTTGGTACAGAGTATGCTCTTCACATGTATGTTGGGGGTCACTTTGATGTTGGTGACAAATACGTTGGTGGTGTAGTATTGGAACTAAAAGAATTTCTTCTCAGTGATGAATTCTATTGGTTTGACCTTGATGGCCTATGTGCAAGTGCTGGATGCAGGCTCCATGTGAAATTTACTTCTATGACCCTGTGGATGGAACGAAGACACAATTATTGGGTGACAATGATATAATGAGCTGCTTTACAAAGTTTTCAGAGCCATGTCTTCTCAAATTTTATGTATTAGGGAATCTCGATGAGTCACTCATTGATTACAATGATTATGAGACACATATTACTGATTTTAGTGAAGCAGCTATAGAGATGGAAATGAAGATGGATGATGAATTTAAGGAGAAGTTGGTAGTGCCAAAGGCCAAGCCTGGTAGGCCTAGGCTTTCTAAGTCTACCCTACATATTTGTCATGGTGATCCAACCTCCAATTCATGAAGGTCAGCATCAGTTTCTCTTTCTACTCAACTTTGTCTATACTACATTGTGCATTTAATTATTTATTACTCATCTTTTCGTAGGTTGTAGACAGTAAAGGATCTTTATCATTTTGATAACCCTTTCTGAAAGTTGGCAATGATGATTTAGAGTTATGTGAGTGTAAGGCTCTGTGGGTGGGGCTATGTTTGTATGAACTGCTCTATTTTAGGGGCTCTGGAGCTCTGTTTGTGTGGGACATATTTTGTGGGGCTTTGATGCTCTATTTTCCTCTGTGGGGTGCTCTGCTTATGTCTGTGTTCAGCTCTATTTTGCTCTGCTGAGCCACTGTCCCTACCTCACTAACTCTTCTGAGCTACTGTCCCTACCTCATTTTGTCATGCTGCAGTCCCTACCTCATTTTGTCATGCTACAAGTTCCTACTTCTTTATTTCATCATGTAATTTTCAATTTTTACTTCATTTCATCAACTATAACTCAGACTTTCTTCCCTGCAGTATACAAGCATATTTTGCTCTGTGGATGTGCTTATCTTTTAAAGGATTTTTGTGCAATTTTTATGTAATTTAGATGAAGTATGAATGTTGTTGAACAAATGTTGTTGAACAAATGCAGTTTTTATCTACTGTAATGAAGTACTGAGTTGTTGAACAAATGTAAGATGTTGAACATTGTTGGTCTTTGTACTGAAACTTTATGTGTTGAAGAAATGCTCTGTGTAAGCTGAAACTTTGTTGGTCTTTGTTGATGTTTGTACTGAAACTTTGTTGAACAAATGTAGCTGAAACTTTGTTGGTCTTTGTTGATCTTTGTACTGAAACTTTCTATGTAAGATGCTCTGTGTGTGGTGCTCTGTGTGAACTATGAGTTGTTGAACGAATGCAGTTTTTAGTTCTTTTAGCTCTTTGTGTGGTGCTCTGTGTTGTGCTCTGTGTGTGTAAGCTGCAGTTTTTAGTTCTTTTTATATGAACTCTCTTCATTTTATATGAACTATCAGGTTCAGTTTATATGAACTCTCTTCATTTTATATGAACTCTCTTCATTTTACCTCTGTTTGTGCTTTACTGCAGGTTCACTTTCTGCAGTTTAGTGCAGTTTTTTAGTTCTTTTTATATGAACTCTCTTCATTTTATATGAACTCTCAGGTTCAGTTTATATGTTGTGCCAGTGAAGTATGCTAACAATGTCATCAACTTTTTCCCACATAGATTACTTCATTCAACAATTGCAATCGTCATACAAATTTTTAAACATAACTATGCACGTTACAAAACCAAAACAAATTACAAAACATGCATGTTGAAGTATGGTCTTCGTTCACTTGTCGTCATCGCCACTGTCGATTCTCTAGAAGAAATTAAACGTTGGTTTCGATGCTCCTTCAATTCTTTCATTAAATTTCACATTAGAGTCTGATAGTACTCTGAAAGTTTATCATCCTCCCATAGTAGAAATCCACAAGAACTTGTTGGAAAATTTGCACACCCATAGAATCTTCTTCCAGGATTTGCTTGCGTCCACGAAGTCTTCAATGGACTAATTGATCCACAATGGCAGTAAATAAATTTCCTTCGATTTCTACTTGAATGTCGTGAGAACGAAGATTGCGAGCTATAAGGCATAACTTCGACTTTGGATTAATCTGTTCGAAAATAAATTAGAAAAGAGAACAAATTACTTTGGAAACAAATTAGCAAAAATACAAGAACTGAAAAAATCAAAAAAAAAATTAAGTGTTGTGTACAACCCCCAAGCTATTGTGGAACCCCCAAGCTACTGTGGAAGCCCCGGCCGTTCTCCCAAGCCCCAAACATCCTCAGCCTTAAATAGATCAAATACAAAGGGTATTTTTGGTGTTTCATTAAAAGTTTTCAAAAAATTTGGAGAGTAACGGCTTTCCAACGGCTCTCAGACGGAAGGTCCTATTTCGAGCACGTCACTAATTGCGGGGGTCTTTAACTGCTAAAATTGACTAAAAGATCTTTCTACGCAAAAGGTATACATCTAACGAGGGTTTTTTTGCAATTTATCCAATGGATTTTATGAAATGTCCAGAATTATATATTTTCACGTTAAATATTCCAAGATTCCCTTTAGATGTTCTGTATTTACAAATAGTCATCTTATAATACCATAACTACCCTTCGCATAAACTCAGATTTTGATTGCGATTTTCTTTCTTCTTCTTCTTCTTCTTCTTCACGAGAGATCTAAATTCCATTTCTCTCATCTTCAGCAGAGATCGCAAAGATCATTCGTAGTTCACTGTACTTTTCTTCAGTCAATCTTCGATCATCGCTCATCATCATCATCATCATCATCATCGTGGAGAGATTTGAAGTTTTTCGGCGATTAGGTCAATTGTGGAGAGAAGATCTTCTTCTTCTTCTTTTCCATAAGAGTTGGCATCGTTTTGAAAGAAGAACGAAAACACTTGAATTTTTGTTCCTGACAAATTTTTTTCACAAAAAAAAAAGGTTTTAGGTTTCTGTCAACTGTTCTCCATCATTCTTCGTGTTAAAATCACGAAGAATGACCATTCTCCGTGCTAAAACCACGGAGAATGACCTTATCCATGTCAAAATGACGGAGAATGGTCATTCTCCGTGTTAAAACCATGGAGAATGGCCATTTTCCGTGTTAAAATGACAGAGAATGGCTCCGTGATAAAATGACTTAGAATGACCACTCTCCGTCATTTTAACACGAAGAATCGCTATTCTTGGTCAATTTAACAAGGAGAATGGCCATTCTCTGTGGTTTTAGCACGGAGAATGACCATTCTCCGTGGTTTTGGCACGGAGAATGGCCGTTCTCCATGTTAGAATGACGGAGAATGACCATTCTCCTTGTCAAAACCACGGAGAATAGTCATTCTCCGTGTTAAAATGACGGAGAATGGCTCCATGATAAAATGACTGAGAATGGCCATTCTTCGTGTTAAAATGACGGAGAACGGCCATTCTTCTTGTTAAATTGACCATTCTCCGTCATTTTAACACGGAGAATGGCTATTCTTGGTCAATTTAACACGGAGAATGACCATTCTCCGTGGTTTTAGCACGGAGATTGGCCATTCTCCTTGTTAAATTGACGGAGAATCGCCATTCTTCGTTATTCTAATACTGAGAATGGCTATTCTTTGTCAATTTAGCACGGAGAATGACCATTCTCCGTGGTTTTAGCACGGAGAATGACCATTCTCCTACATTTTATGGCCAGTTAAAATTTTGAAGGGCCATGAATTTTGACTGGGAGGTCGAAACGAGGTCCGGTTTGTCACAAAAGGAGCGTATTTTCGAGAAGCCGGAGATTAACAATTTTTGTTAGTTGGCCTTTTGAAAAATCGCAAAAAATGATGTTTGGACCTCCGTTTTAACAGTTTTACTGTTTGTCGACATTTTCAAAAAAAATTGACGAGTTTTTGAAGTAAGGTTTGAAGATTTTTAAGGAGAAAACATAGATTCGAATGTGAGCAGCATATGAAAGAAGAGAATGTATCGAAACATTTTTTTAAGAGTAGTTTCGTGGGTGTTTTAATAAATTAGAAGGAAGGGCAAAAAGGTCATTCGGAACCCCCTTTATATATTTTTTGCTAATTCTGGGCACGCGATGAAATGTTATTGTGCGGTAGATTTTTCATAAAACTTTTTCGTTTTTGGGCATTTCATAAAATTTCCCAAATTTTAACTACAATATTTTGACTTTAGTCAAATTTTATAGTACTTGAAGACTGCAGTGGACACTTACCTATACTTAAAACTTGCTAAAAAAAACTAAAAGATAATTCGATTTGGAGCCGGGCCTAACTCCTCTACATTAATTCACAGGTCCCCAAAAATAATCGTTCTTACTAAATAGGGAGGGAAGGAAATAAAGAAAGAAAGAAAATGAGGGAGGAGAAATCATATCAAATGAAACATGTGTTGGGTGAAGTCTAGATTGGATTTGCTAACAACATATTGTGAGGTCCAAATTTGATCAAATATTTAATTTGATGCGTTTAAAAAATCTCCATTAAATACTTAATTTAAACATGGAGTGAAGGAAATTTTGTATTAAATATTTGATTATATTAGATTTGATTAGTTAAGCACACACCTTCACTTCACAACGCCTTGTGAAGGATGTGGGAAAATACTGATCACATTTGTCATTTATATTGCAATTCATATTGTGTGAACCATTTTGTTCTTCTCCACCCAATGCACTATTAAACAAACACAAAAAATTATTATCTTTTTACAATATTCTTTCATGACTTACGTATTTCAATCTGTGTATTGTAGGTAACACATGACTACAATAATACTTATTCAGCAAGACATTCATATTCATTAAAATAACCATGTAAGTATCTTTATACGTACAAAATATTACGTAATATGAGAATACAATTCAACATAATATTCTATCAAATAAGATATGACATGTTATGAATCTTAATCCATGTAATAAGTATCACGTAGTACAAGTATACAACTTAACATATATCATCTACTATAACAAGACAAGAATAATTGGATTATATAATTGTCACGCTTTTGTATCAGCGTGTCTTTGTCCTATAAGTCCAAAACTTAGATGGTTCGACCTCTAAATATTTCTAGGGTTATCGAGAGTCTATCTTTAGTTGATATACAACTATCTAGATATAGTTTAATACAATACTATAGTGTTGGGATTCGAAATTAAGTTTTTTTTTCTTCCACAAAATTTAAAATTTGGACAAAACCGCATTTATATTTTAAGGTCAAACACAATAATATCTATTGACTCGGAATAAATTTCCATAAAATTCATTTGGTTCAAAGTTTCTTTGATAAAAAACTCATACCAAAACACTTACTTATAATCAAGCAAAAAATGCATAAGTATTAAGAAATAAATTTTCTTACCTTGGCTACTTAGCAATTAATTATTGATCTTGCTAGACTTGTTCTTTCGAAACCAATAAAAAACGTAAGTTAGCAACATATATAGTTTAACATGAACTTAACTACTGGATAATAATTGCGCCAATAGTATGATCACATATTCAAATATTCACAAAGTTAATATATTTGTAAGATGTTGATCTTTTTATTACTTCAAGTATATCAATAAATTCCGTATATAAATACATGCATGTACAAATTCTGATACTTATTAAGTACAAGTAGCTAGGAAATCCGAGAAATCAATACTAAGTCTTAAAAATAATTTTTCATCGATTTGGAATAATCATCCAATTTTATGACTTATCAATAAAATACAAGTTTGGTTTAAATCGATATATATTTCTCATTTTCAAGATATTGAATTTTTGATAGTCTGATACATAATCCTAGATTTCTCTAAGTTATGTGTAGCATTGTAAATCAAAATTATAAGAATCTTAAACTTGCGTAATAGTCGCCTTGTAACACTTCCAAAAATAATTTTTGATAGTACTATAGGGTTAGTTACATAAAATAGTTACCTATACATAAATCATGTGTACAATTTAACGTATACGCTTTTAACATGCATCTTTCTAGGTTTAGACTTCCATGACATATAACTTAGGTAAAATGCATATAAAACATATAGCCGTATTTCACTAGAATAATCATAAAATTAAAAACACATACACCGATAAGAATTATTTTCGTGTCTTACGATCATTTCTAAAGTATTATATCAACTTATGTCCTACGATTACGTTGATGAACATACTTGTATGTTATCATCAAATTCTTAATGAAACATCAATATAAACATGCATAGAACACTCTTTGTAAACTATGACATATATATATATATATATATATATATATAATATATATATATATATATATATAAAACATGGTTTTTAAACGAATAATGAAGCTATTATTATGTAATTTTGTTATGTACATAATTTCTTTACGTTATTTTACGTGTGCTCCTATGTTATACTTGCACTACCAAAATACAGTCATTAGCGACGGCACATTAGCGACGATATTTTTCGTCGGCGTTAGCGACGGATTTGCGGCAAATAGTCGACGGATTACCGACGACAAGCAGATACATGTTTTATTTTATTTTAAGGGGGAGAAAAGGTCGCTCATCCGTCGCTAGGGCGTCGGAGATATAGCGACGGATAAGCAGCCGTCGCTATGCAGTCGATTATTTGGCAGAAATTGTTGGAAGAAGTGGAGGGATAATACTTCGACTACGTAGCGACGGATATGCCGTCGACAAGTATCCAAAAGAGCGACGGACTAGCGACGGATAAATTCTGACGCGAGTCCGTCGCTAAATATACCACCCAGACTTAAATTGAAACGATGGAGAAAACTTTTCATTCTCCCAAATTTCGCTCTCTCCTCTCTCTCTCTCCCGCGGCGGTCGGCGACTTCCCTCCCTTCTCTCTCTTCCGTGTGGCGGCGGTGATCGACGACCTCTCTCTCTCTCCCAAAGGTAATCCTCTCTCTCTCTCACTCTCTCTCTCTCTCTCTCTCTCTCTCTCTCTTGCGCGTGCGGTGGTCGTGGGTGCGCGTCGACGGCTGGGGGGCGGCGGAGACTGCGAGGGCGGCGGGTGCGTGGGGGGCGGCGGGGGCGGCGGGGAGGCGGGGGCGGGGAGCGGCGGGGGTGGGAGGGGTACACTGGGTGCGGGGGCTGCGGGGGGCGGCGGGGGGCAGCGCGCTCCGGGGCAGCGGGGGGCGGCGGGGGTGGCGTGGCGGGGCAGCGGGGGGCTGGTGGGGGGCGGGGGTGGGAGGGGTACGGTAGGGTTTGTAAGTGTAAGTAGTATATATATATATATATATATATATATATATATATATATATAATATATATATAAAGAAAATGTAATATGACAAACCCTAGTCTTAGCCACATGGAGTTCAAAAAAGAAAATGCAATATGACAAATCCTAGTTTAAGAAATAGGATGAGAAAGTCTATTACTTTATATATATATATATATATATATATATATATATATATATATATATATCAAGGTTCAAAGTATCAGTATCGGAATCGGTATCGGACTTTTCCTATGAGTATTGGTATCGGCGATATCGGTAGTATCGGCAGTTTCGGATCGGAGTATCGGATTTTTTGGTATTGGGAAACAAATAATTATCGTTAGTATCGGATTCTTTTACATGCTTTTACAACCTTATTATGCTTTCAACCTAGGTTCACAATATCGGTATCGGAATCGGTATCGGACTATTCCTATGCTGTTTAATTTTTTTTGCCGAATTGACCGGAACAAAGACCCCCAATGTCGGCACCGGTCAATATTTGGTATCGGTCGGTATCGGATCGGAACATGCCAAACCGTATCGGTATCGGCCCGTATCGGATCGGTATCGGTCGATACTTTAAACCATGATATATTAATATATATATTATATAATATATATATATATATAATATATATATATATATATATATATATATACTGACTCGTCAAGTTGAACCGTGTATAACATGCTGGACGCTTAAGAGGAACCATTTGGACTTAGTGGACTATCGAACTATCGGTATCGGACTATCGGTATCGGTATCGCACTATCGGTATCGGACTATCGTATCGGTATCGGTATCGAACTATCGGTATCGCACTATCGGTATCGGACTATCGGTATCGGTATCATACTATCGGTCTCAGACTATCTTTCATTTATTCAAGTTAATAATCCAGTCGTTTCTTCTTTGTAGGTTTTTTCCGTTTAATGTTGCCAGGGCTCTTGGAGAAATTATCAGGGCTAACTTCCATGGTCTCTACCTCAACTTTTCGTCGGTGTCCCCAAACTTGAAGTACGTCTGGCTCGACGAGTTGAGGGTATATATCTATATCTTCTGGTTAATTATTAGTTGCTCTTTAATCAACCATTTTTTAAATTACGTGATAATTGAATTTGTATGTTAGACGACGTACTGGTGGCCCCCCATCGCGAGGATGCGAACCGCAGGACCTACAGAAGTGCTGCCTCGAAGAAGATATGGGATATGATTCATGACCTGAAAATAGGGCAGATGAGGCCGAATTGGATCCGGCAGGGCTATTATGAGAATCTCTTAGATATGATGAATACTCCTGCGTACAAGGAGAAATCAGAGAAGGCGAAGGCGAACCGACAGGCCGCGGGGCTTCATACGGGGGGATAAAGGCCCCACGCAGCGACGCTTCCAGATCTGGTGAGATACCGTAAATTTATTTTACTATCGAATTAGGTATTATTAATATACGGAGTTAATTGAGTTCTACGAAAATTTCGTATGCAGACCCAACGGGCGGTGAAGGAGGGAAGGGCGCCAGAATCGCTCACCATGCACGACGTGTTCCAGCATACGCACAAGAGACGGAAGGACGGGAGCTTCGTCGACGAGAGGGCCAAAAAGACTGATATAAGTACTTATGTTTATGAGATTTGCGTTAGAATTAAAAGTATTCGGACTAAACTTAGGTAAACTTAGGATTCACACTTAACTTAGTGAAACATAGGATTTATATTACAACTTAGGTAAATCTTATAATATAAACACATTCATTTGATAGGCTGCGTATCGTGAGGCCCTTAGTCGGGCTCATTTAACTGACACCGAGGATGTGTGAAACGACGTCCGCCCGGACGCCCTCTTCTTTGGTCGCTCGCAACGACTTGTTCGTAGATACCGTCGGCGGCTTTAAGAAAGGGTACATGTACGGAGTCGGCTCCCTAGGACCGTTGCACATGGTGACTCAGAGATTTCTACCGACACCGCCTCCTCCTGCGGCTCCGACAGACGATGATGTTAGGTCACAGCTTACGCAGCCGCACAAGGCGGTATCGTCCTTCCACTACAAAAATTTGTCAGATTAGCGACGTCTAAATACGTCGCTAATCTCAGTAAAAACGTCGCTAAATCAATTTAGCGACGTTTAGGGCGACGTTTCAGGAACGACGGAAAAAAATGTGTCGCTAAACGAGAAAATGTCGCAAAACGTCGCTAGGGCGACGCTATTTTGCGGCGTCAATGACGTCGCTAATTAGCGGCGTTATTTGCGACGTTTGTTATTTGACGCTAATCAGCGACGTAAATGGCGACGTTATAGCGTGGTCGTCGTTTAGCGACAGTTTTGCGACGTTTTGGCGACGACGAGCTGACATCAGATTTGGGGCCACGTGTTGCCACGTCAGAATTTAGCGACACTTTTAGCGACATTTCCTGACGTCGCTAATATGTAGCGACGAATACTAACGTCGCTAAAAATGTCGCTAAATTAAAAAAAAAAGGTTCCAGAAAGCAAATGATGCTGGAGCTGGAGCCTGAGCCAAAATACAGGATACAGAATCCAATCCCTGGGTTCGCCGACCCCCTCGGTGGAACACTCAACACCGGCACGCATAATACATTACAGAATATACAAAAAATATAAAGAAAAAATACCATCCGCAACGAACAATGTCAATATATAATATCCTCAACACAACCAAATCAATATTCGCCAAATACGTACAAACTAGTATCCTCAACAAAAAAACTGAATATCCCTAAATAGTACAAAGTCAAAAACAAAAATACAGAATCTAATCCCTGGGTTCGCAGAAAATACAAAAAACAAAGATGACACACAGTTCTAATTCATATGTGTTTTAAGTGTGAGAACGGATGGCTCAGAACAAACCCAAAATTCATTCTAGCATACATTAGTGTGAATATCTATGTTCTGTACATATGGTTGTAGTATATGTTCTTATCGAATCTAGTATCTAGTATCTGAAGAATGTAACAGAATCAAGATGAACTCACATAATGTAATACTAAGACATCATCTACTACTATATAAGATATAGTGATAGGTTGTCGTATCATCATTGCCGAGGGATGAGGGTCGCAGGATAGTCAACTTTGATCTACGGCTATATAGTTTCTGTCTCGCCAGTCGAATGGCTGCAGGACTATGTCCTGATCACCATGTCGTACCATAGTTTCTGCCTCGCCAGTCGAATGGCTGCAGGGACTATGTCTGGAGCTGAAGCCAAAATACAGAATCCAAAATACAAAATACAGAATCTAATCCCTGGGTTCCCCCACCAATTCATTTTCCCCTATTTTACTCTCTCACTCTCTCTTCCCCCCTCCGGCGCTCTCACTCTCTCAGGCGCTCTCACAGTACTAATTCATATCTATTTAAGTGTGAGAACGGATGGCTCAGAACACAACCCAAAATTTATTCTAGCATACATTAGTGTGAATCATCTATGTTCTGACATATGTTGTAGTATACGTTCTTATCGAATCTAGTATGTAGTATCTGAAGAATGTAACAGAATCAAGATGAACTCACATAATGTAATACTAAAACGTCATCTACTACTATATAAGATATAGTGATAGGTTGTCGTATCATCATTGTCGAGGGATGAGGGTCGAAGGACAGTCAACTTATCTATGGCTACATAGTTTCTACCTCGCCAGTCGAATGGCTGCAGGGATATGTCCTGATCACCATGTCGTACCGTAGATTTATGCAAATAGAGCTGGAGCTGGAGCCAAAATACAGATGTAGTCCCTTGCAAGTGCTGCATCAATAGAACTCCCGGTCTCACTAGCTACGGTGCTGGATGAATAGAACTCCCGGTCTCACTAGATACGGTGCCACTTCCTCCTTAACAGTAGGAGGAACCACCTCAGTATTCATTGTTTCCCTCAAACGATGTGCCGCTCCTCGGGTCATGGGTGCCATCTGGAAAAATCAATATTACAGGGGAGGAGAGCGGTTAAAAATGAATAAGAGAACTATCAAAGAATCACATAAAACTAACTAGAACTGAAATACAGTAATTGACAAATAAATGAGAGAACTATCAGATGTGATACTTAAGTATCAATACGATACTCGAGTATCGGTATTGTGATTGCGATACCGATACATAGGAATGGTCTGATACTCAGAGTATCGGTATCGGACCATTCTGTATTACTCAGAGTATCAGTAATACAAAATGACAAAAATATAATACGTATAAAAAATTAGAAAACTTACATAAGCTTTGGCAGCCATCTTCTTAGTCATCTCTGTCCAAAAATCTGCTCTGAGTCAATCCTTTGCCCCAGAGCTCGAGTGGACATCCTTGAGTAGGACATATACTCTGAGAGATCACCTTTACAAGAATGATATCAGTAGTGGGATTGAGTGTTGGAGGAGATATTATCAGAGTGTACGTCCTACTCAGATGGGTCTCTCACCGTTACTATTTTTTTCTGACAGCATGGTAGATGTGCTCCGTCAACAGATTCTTGCTCTGAGCCAAAACTTTATCCCGGAGCTCAATTGGACATTCTTCGTGTAGATCTCGAGTGAAAGGTTCCTGACAGCATGGTGGTCTCCTTTGTCAAAGGATTCATGCTCATCCCACAAAGGTTGGGGACGAGCAAGAATCCTTTGACAAAGGAGACCACCATGCTGTCAGGAACCCTCGCTCGAGCTCTACACGAAGGATGTCCAATTTAGCTTCAGGACAAAGTTTTAGCTCAGAGCAAGAATTGTTGACGGAGCACATCTACCATGCTGTCAGAAAAAAATAGTAACGGTGAGAGACCCATCTGAGTAGGACGTACACTCTGATAATATCTCCTCCAACACTCAATCCTACTACTGATATCAATCTTGTAAAGGTGATCTCTCAGAGTATACGTCCTACTCAGATGGATCTCTCAGAGTATCCTCTCCGGTTGGTTGTCCTAATTCATATATTTTAAGTGTGAGAAGGGATGGCTCAGAACGCAACCCAAAATTCATTCTAGCAAACATTAGTGTGAATCATCTATGTTCTGTACATATGGTGTAGTATACGTTCTTATCGAATCTAGTATGTAGTATCTGAAGAATGTAACAGAATCAAGATGAACTCACATAATGTAATACTAAATCGTCATATACTATATAAGATTAGTGATAGGTTATCGTATCATCATTGCCGAGGGATGAGGGTCGCAGGACATTCAACTTTATCTACGGCTACATAGTTTCTGCCTCGCCAGTCGAATGGCTGCAGAGACTATGTCCTGATCACCATGTCGTACCATAGTTCTACCTCGCCAGTCGAATGGCTGCAGGGACTATATGTCTCGATCATCATTTACCAATTAACCAACCAACAAAACTACTTGTTATAAATATCGGCACCATCGGTGCGTTCGAATCGTAGTATCACATTTTTCGGTGTCGAAAAATAAATAATTATTACTAAATTATCAGATTTTCGGCACTATCGGTGCCCCTGACCAAGCACCACACCCCCCCTAACCACCCCTAGCCCTAACCCGTACCCTACTCCTAGCTTCCCTCCCCCAGCCGCCCTCGTCCCCCTGCCCACCCCCCCAGCCACCGCCCACTCACCTCCGAACCACCCGTATTCCCCCTGCACCTCCCTCCGAGCCACCCGCACCCTCCCAAACCACCAACTACCAAAACAGACGAGAGAGAGAGAGAGAGGGAGGGGGAGAGTCACATACAGAGAGGGAGGAGAGTCGCGAAGAGAGTGAGAGTCGTCGCCGGAGGAGAGAGTAACAGCGCCGGAGAGAGTGAGAGCACCGAGGGGAGAGAGAGGAGAGAGAGTGAGAGAGCGCTGGAGAGGGAGGAGGAGAGTCGCCAGAGAGAGTGACAGCACCGGAGAGAGAGTGAGAGCGCCGAATGGAAAATGAACCGTAACCGAACCCTAACCCTAGCTCCCCTCCCCAGCCGCCCTCGTCCCCCCTGCCCCACCCTCCAGCCACCCCACTCACCCCCAACCACCCGCATCCCCCTGCACCTCCCTCCGAGCCACCCGTACCCCCCCAAACCACCAACAACCAAAACGACGAGAGAGAGAGAGAGAGAGAGGGAGGGGGAGAGTCACGTACCAGAGAGGGAGGAGAGTCGTCGGAGAGAGTGAGAGTCGCTGCCGGAGATAGTGAGAGTTGCCACCGGAGAGAGTGAGAGCGCCGGGGAGGAGAGAGAGTGAGAGAGGAAAATGGGAGGAAATGAAATGTTGGGGCGGGGATATAATTAGAATTTAGCGACGCTTAAACAACCGTCGCTAAATGCGTCGCTATTAGCGACGTCCCAGCGACGTTTCGCGACGACTGGGTCATGTGCTTAATGTACGTCGTTGTTACGTCGCTTAGGTCGTCGCTAGTAGACTATGAGCGACGTTTATGTAAAACGTCGCTAATGTACACAATTTAGCGACGTTAATCTAACATCGCTAAATATACGTCGCCAATTGAGCATATTTAGTAGTGTTACGGAAGCAAATTGCCACGTAATTTTTGCCTCCGTCTGCTGCTGCCGGTCCGTCTGTTGCTGGTGTTAGTCCGTCTTATACTGGTGCCGGTCCGTCGACTGCTGATCCCGGTCCTTCTTCCGTCGGTCATCTTTCTTTCAACCCTGCTGCCCCTCTGGTACCGCCTACGACTGTGACGGCACTCCTTGATCTCATGTCGCCAGAGCAGCTACGCGGACTTCCGAGCAGTGTCTTCGAAGGCTTGCCGTCGTACCTAGTAGAGCCGTATTTTTGTCGGGCGCAGAAGGGATTACCACCACCGGACAATCGAACTCCTCCTCCTCTTTGAAGTATTGTAATTAAGAAAATTTGGAATATTTGTAGGAATTTTGGAATATTTGTGGGAATTTTGGATTATAACGACGTATAGTTAGTTTATGATTTCAGGATAATTGGTGTCAATTATATATTGGTTTGGTTTGCTCTATGTGATTCTTGGATAATTGGTGTGCATTAAATTCGTATGTGCATATTTGGTCTATGTGATTCTTGGATAATTGGGTGTACAATATATTTGGTCTATGTGATTGTTGGATAATTGGTGTGCATTATATATTGGTTTGGTTTATGCATATTTTTATGAACAGGGAAAGCGCTACAATTTTTTTTAAAAAAATCTCAGTTAGCGACGGACTAGTGACCGGTTAGCAACAAAAATTTCTAGTTTTTGACTACTTATCGACGGAATATCCGTCGCTAACTGGAGATTTAAAACTGTTTCAAGTTAGCGCGGGTGGTCGACGGCCAGCCGACGGCATATCTTGTATGGCAACGAACTGCCGACGGAATATCCGTCGGCAAGGTTCTGGTAGTATATAGCTGTATAGAATGTTAGCGACGGATATTCCGTCAGAAATCCGTCGCCATGGTCGACGGATTCGCGTCGGAACATCCGTCGCCAAGTTTCTGAAAATACTTTGTTCGACGGAATAGCGACGGAACATCCGTCGCCAATGTTCTGGAAATGTATGACATTTCCAGAACCATGGCGACAGATTACCCGCCACTATCAGTCAGTCGCTATGTCGACAGAGGAGCGACGGAGTCGCGATGACATATCCGTCGCCAGGGTTCTGAAAATGTCAAGCATTTCCAGAACATGGTCAACGGATAATCCGTCAGGATTCCGTCACATCCGCCATTTGTTAGCGACGGCTATCGACGAAATAGCGACGGAACGATACCCTCTGATACACGGTTACGACGGTTTGCCGACGGACTATCCGTCGTTAGCGTCTACACAGTTCAGTATTTAATACTTGAAATGGACGAAAGACCGTCGAAAAGTCGTCGCTAATGCATCGTGTTGTGACGACAAAAATCCGTCGATATGCTGTCGCTTTTCGACTACTTAGCGACGGATCTTTATTAGCGACGAGCTGATTGTCAACGGATTATTTTGACCAAGATCCGTCAGTAATCGGTCGCTGATACGGATTGCCGACGGATTCGGCCGTCGCTAAATCGACATATTTTGGTAGTGTTGTAGAGACATATATTTAAGCTAGGCTCTTCAACATACGATAAGTCTGCTTGCAGATTCAGCTGACCAAAGTCTACCACATGGCTCAGATCATGCATATACTTCCATAACTGAGAGACGTGGAAGACATTGTGCACATCCGACAGTGTTGGCAGCAATACAATCTGGTAATCTACTGGGGCGACTCGCTTCAATATCTCGAAAGGACTAACAAATCTTGGACTCAACTTTCCTTTAGCTCCAAATCTCGTGACTCCTCGCATAGGCGTAACTTTCATAAATACGTAATCGCCCTCCAGGAATTCAAGGGCCCGTCGATGTGTGTCAAAATAGCTCTTCTACCGAATTTGTGCTATCTTCAATCTCTCTCGTATCAATTTAACTTTTGTACAGTCTGCTCTACCAGTTTCGGGTCGAGTATCTGTCATTTCCCGACTTCATCCTAGCAAATGGGCGATCTTTACTTCCGGCCGTACAAGGCTTCGTACGACGCCATTTGGATACTGGACTGATAGCTATTATTATATGCAAATTCGGCCAACGGTAGATTAACGTTCCAGCTTGACTTTAAGTCGATCGTACAGAGTCGTAACATGTCTTCGAGAATCTGGTTCACCCGCTCTGTTTGGCCATCGGTCTGAGGATGATAAGATGAGCTAAACTTCAACTTTGTCCCCAATATGAGTGAAGGCTACACCAGAAGCGTGACACAAACCGACCATCCCGATGCGAGACGATAGATACTGGGACCCCGTACAGCCGAACTATTTTATCAAGATATATCTGAGCAAGGCGGTCGACGCTCCAAGTGACTTTAATGGCAATGAAGTGCACTGACTTGGTTAATCGATCGACGATGATCCAGACGGTATCGTTCCCCCATGGCGTCTTCGGCAAGCCAACAACAAAGTCCATAGTGACATGATCCTACTTCTACTCTGGAATGGCAAGGTTCTACATCTTCCCGCCCGATCGCTGGTGCTCAACTTTAACTTGCTGACAGGCCATACACTGCGACAAAAGAGCACCACATCCTTCTTCATGCCGTACCACCAAAAGACAACGTGGAGGTCCTTATACATCTTAGTGCTGCCAGGATACAAGAAATATTTTGCATAATGTGCCTCCGATATATTTTCTTTCTAAGTTCTGCGTCATCCGGAGCACATAGCCGACCTTTCACTCGCAACACTCACGTTCGTCCTATGCAAAGTCAGACGCCTTTCCCGTGGATATCAGCTTCTGCATCTTCTCCAGGAATGGATCATCCTTCTGAGCAGACTTAATTTTCTCCAATAGGCTTGGTTCTAGCCGCAGTTGCGCCAGCTGTGCGCCTACAAATCGAACTCGGAGTTCTATGTCCATTCCTTCTAAGTCATGCAGTAGTCGACTGTTGATGGATAGTAAAGCTATGTACTTCCGACTCAGAACATCTGCCACAACATTCCTTTTACCCGATATATAGTCGATCGACAAGTCGTAGTCTTTAATTAGTTCCAGCCATCGCCTCTGTCGCAAATCAGTTCTTTCTGAGTAAAGAGATACTTGAGGCTCTTGTGGTCCGTAAATCATGCATG